>HE669201.1:33906-91838 GCA_000313835.2 Heliconius melpomene melpomene | reverse complement strand
ATCCTTGCTGCGAAACGGCTCGCCACTCGCCATGCGTCCGCCGCGCCCGCCTGCCTTACACGCATCGGTGGTTCAGTGGTAGAATGCTCGCCTGCCACGCGGGCGGCCCGTGTTTGATTCCCGGCCGATGCATTCTATTAATTTTCCTCACAGGCAGCCACGTAGTGCTTGCTTTTCATCAGGGACAGAATACCCTCTTCAGCATTAACCACAAGCAAAAAAAAAACCCGCCTGCCTTTATAGCAACGAAGATTTAGATGCGTTTGCACGTATTGGATAATTAGAGTTGAATGTATTATTTCAGCGCGATATATTTTTTGTAGTAGTTATTAGTAGGTAGGCTTTTGTTTATAATTTCTTCCGTTTAAAAATAGTCATTTAACTATCTAAAAATAGTCATTTAAATATATTTTAATAAGTATTGCATTAGGGTTTAATTAATTTTCACATTATTTTAAGTGCTTTACATACATACATTACATGAATAATCCAGTAGTTAAAGCGGGCGAAGCCGCAAGAGGGTCGCTAGTATATATATATATCATAAACACATATAATTATATAAAAGGGCAAATCGCGGCGTTTAGTTCCGCTATTCAACACGCTATGTCTCGAAAATACGACAGAAAGTAGGGAACGGAGTGTCTGAACACAATGTTCCCTCTGCCTACCCTAATATATTCGGAATATAGCTTAAAGCTGTTAAATAGTTATTTTTAAGTAGCAAAATTAGTATAGTTTACGTAATTTTATAGTTAAAACATAATAAGAAAAGCATCAATTTATCGTTATCTCTTTAGATAACATAAAAACAAACGCACGGATCAGTGTGAAGTAGTGGAGCAAGGAAGTCCTTACCAAAACGAAATCCGGGTCATGACCGAATCGACTTAAATCCGGTCACAGCCACACACATCCGGCTAGTTGGACCCTTATCACGAAGACCACCTGTTTATATCTCCATAGTTCGTATAGAATAAGGAAAAATATTGTATTGTCAAAGCATTTATAAGGTTTTCTTTATTTATTTTTACAATTTATTTTATTTCTATTTCTTATTTGAGATAAATTATATTTACTTAGCTTTCTGCAAAGTATTTATTTATTTTTTAAAAGAATATTAAAAATGTGTTTATATAAATTAAGCATGTTTTTCTATATATTTTATTAGTATACAATTCGTCGTTCGTAACTATGTGTGTGTAGATTTTGAGATGTAAAACAAAACAAAAACGAATATTGTATCTATTGTATAAAGTACTATAATTCTGACAAGAAACAAAATATAGCTTTTATAAATATTATTATTTAAAAAATAATATGAAAATCTTATATACCTAATTGAGGACAGTCATGGCGAAGGGCCACAAGCATGGGAGGAAATGACGTAAGTATTTTATATTTTATTTTTCTCGCTCTGGTAACGAGGCACAGCACGGCGTTAAGTTCCGCTACTCGACACGCAATTTCTCCAGAATTCGGAGGAAAGTATTGAACAGAAGTGTCTTAATAATAGGTTTCCATTTTCCCTCTGCCTACTTATTTATTTAATCTTATATACCACTGTAAAAAAATAAAATATATAAAATTAGCCCATACAGAAGTTATATATAAGGTTATCAACGAAAATACTCTCCAAAATAAATTACATAACATAAAATGAACATTTCATAATTTTTCAAAGTATTAGTTAGGACTATATATGAGACGGTTGGAATTGCGTAAACCATAAATAAAGTGCTTGAGATGTCGTCAATTTATTTTACTCATTTTTTATATAAATTTGTTATAATATAACAATATTATCTTATACATAAAATTGATAATATGAAATCTAACTATGACAAAGAAATTGTACTTCATTTCTAATCAATAGATTTTGCGCGATTCGCGAACAAACCAACAGACAGACAATCAGCTGAGTGGGGTTTTCTATCTTCTGTTATCAAAATATTTACGGACCCAATTAGAAATTTTAAATCTTTTCTGTAAAAAATAGATCATTTTTTAATATTTAAGTGTAGATAATACACGTACAAGCCGTATTATTACCGCAAAAGCTTTAAAATATACAACTACACTTAATATTAGGATATATTCTATATGTAACTTTAACCTATATGATAACTTAAAGTTCTTGAAAGTGATACCTATTTATATTAAGATAGAGTAAGTTTGCATTTATTAATAAACTTGATTTAATCAAATTTCCTCGATATTAAAAAAAAGGGAAATTCACATGTTTGTATAAATAATATTTATATGTTTAATACAATTTGTCTATCAGCTTCACGCTGTATCCCGCATACAACAGGTTAGACAGAGGGGACCTAGTGTTAAGACATTCCGTTGCCCACTTTCTGCTGAATTCTGAAGGCATTGCGTGTTGGGTGGCGGAACTCAACGCCGCCCTTTGCTCGACACCAGAGCGAAGAAATGGAAATATAAATTTTAAATAAATATTTTATATCCTTGTGGAATCGAATCCACAAACAATCACTTTACCGTCACACTTTGTACCCCTGCGCCACGACTGACCTCAAAACTAACTGAAAGTTGAAACAAAATAATAATTATAATAATTGTTTATTAAGTATTATTATTATTAATTTCTGTCTCCATGAGTACCTACGTCCTATAAGTGATGTCTATGTAAAATTTGAGACTCCTAGCATTTGTAATAACGAAGTTTCATACAAACTTTCAACCCCAAAAACAACCCCTTAGAAGCTGTAGCTGTTGTAGCTTCTGAGATTTCGTGATGAGTGAGTGACCTTTCGATTTTATATATATAGATAGATAATAGCACATTAAGTTTCGTGGAAATCAATAAAATATGTATAGAAAACTATTTCTGTAAATATTTTATATACCCGGCTACTAATGAACTTGACGTCATTTCAGCAAACTTATTTCAAGCTATTTATTTTGGTTTCAAGTTTTATTATAATATACATATAAACTAAAAATAAATAAATATAGCTTGTAAAAAAAGCTGTCAGGCAAATTATAAAACATATTTTTTCTTACAAAAATGTGATGTAAAGCGAAACTCAACGTCTCACTTTATTTTCGTACCAGAAATAAAAAATATAATCCCCAAGTGGAATCGAACCCACTACTGTCATATTTACAGAAGGCGTACCCGCTCCACCACAACGGCCTGTAACAAATAAATTTGAAAATTTCTCAAACTTTATATAAGATAGCTACAACCGAAGTAGAAACAAAGATAAGATGAGTCAGTCTTCAAAGTTTTAAGAACAGATGCACTCTATTTTATATATCTGTGAGCTTTATCTCGCGTTGTAAAGATTTAACTAAACGTTTTTATAGTACGAGTATAATGTTCTTCAGAGGACTCATAAGGTTTGACTGTGGTTTCAGTTGTCTTTGTATGGTAGCACATATATACGTATAAAAAATTATAAATTAATATACAAGCATAGATGGGGTGACGATATTAGCAAAGTGGCGGGCAACGGCTGGTTGCGAAGACCTGAAGATCGAGCTCAGTGGTGTGCCATTGGAGAGGCCTATGTCCAGCAGTGGACGAGGACAGGCTGATGATGATGATACAAGCATTTCTACATTCATGATTATATATTTTTAGGTACCAGCTCTACAGCATATAAGGTAGATATAAACAACCTAGGGATGACATGATCCGTTCTCCGTATTCCATCCGTTGGCAAGGCCTTTAGCTTACAAGAGCAAGGAAATGGAAATAATCAATCCACCCGAACGTGTATCGCTGATGATGTCGAAATACTCCGGAATGATAGAGACACGATGATTTTTGTAAATTTGTATAATAGTTAAAAAATTTAAAGCAAGCGGAGAAAATATCCAAAAAATATATTTGCTCTGTAAAACGCCATGAAATCACAAGTTTTTGTTCATGAGAAAGAAACACGTTTAGACATAAGGATGAATGATGTTTTAATAATAGTAAATTGTCATATCGTATATTATAGTTAGTTTTATATTTCCATAAACATAATATTAAACTACAACTTATCACTGTCAACGGCACTTGTGTTCATCATAAGGCTAAAGTTTATATGTATGATGCATTATTTTCCTTTTTGCCATTGAGTGTTTATATAGAAAAATATGTATATGTCAAACGTTATACGCTTTTACATGCAAATTCAAGAACTTATGTTAAGTGGCGGTACTCAACGCAGCGCCTTGTGCTACTAAAACGGGGAAAATGAAAATAAAACATTAATCAGATTTTTATATGATATTTTGTTATTGATTTTTGTGTTATCGAATATCACGGTGTAAAAATGGTAATCATAACATTTTCAATCATTTACATGGAACTTGAGGGACCAGAGGGAACCTGGTAATCTTAAATTAATACACTCCGTTCCCATTATATTTGTCCAACCAAACATACAATAATATTTCTCCATACAAAATACTGCAATAAGAGCAAATATAAAAGAATTCATAAAAAACATAAATTCTAAAGCGATGGTGGTTTCCTCTAGCTACCAAGATTAAATGTCCTCAAGTACCCAAGTCAAACAAACCACTTGAAGTGAAGTCGGCAATCTAATAGTACAGGAACCACGCTCCCATTCAATTTTCCCTACAAATTATACGACATAATCGATTCTCGAAAGGATGCTTATGCATAAAGAGCCTGAGAAGTTAGATATTCAAATTCAACTTGTGGCATGGCCAGGGCGCATTAACACAAGTGTGGGATTGCGGGTTCGATTACCACTCGAAGAAATGAATGATTTAATATTTTTTATTTTTCACTGTAGTGTCGAGAAAGCACAGCGTTAAGTTCCGCTACTCAAACCGCAATACCTCAAGAATTCAGCGGAAAATGGAAAACGGATTGTTTTAACACCAGGTTCCCTCTGTCTACCACCATCCTTTTGGTATATTTTAAACTTTGGCTTAACGCTAAGAAGCATTTTCTACCAGCCACTTGTATTTGGCTTGACACTAAAAATATATTTTTTATATTATATTTAATATTTAAATATAACATTGAGTAAGTACATAACTAGAATAAATCATATTTGAACTTGAGTATTTGATGAGAAATTTTAGATATTCATTTCCGATTTATGATAACTTGGTCCCATAGCTCGACCCGCGAACACACCGGGGATTGACGATGCGAGATAACTCTTAATAATTAAAGGACTTTTGAAAGGAACACAACATAAATAGAATTCTTGTGTTATTTATAAGTAGAGAAATTAAATTGATAATATTGTTACATTTTCATATTAATATATATGTATGTAAGTTTAGAGAAATTACTCATATTTTTTGTTATTTTTATTTGGTATAATGTAAAAGACTCTTGGTGTCCAAATTAACGATGTAAAAATAACATGCTTTCCAACGCGATCTAGGTTGGTACCGAAAATTCGACGGAAAAGGGCAAACGGAGTGTTATATCACTAAGTTCTGTGTATAGACTGGTATTTTTGAGGTATAGCATAAAGCTCCACCTAACTATTTTTACTTTATATTGGATGGAGTAAATTTACACAAAAATATCGGGAAATTTCAGAATAGAATAACGTCACTAGGTTCTTTCTGTGTTTTCAAAAGAATTGAAAAATACCGCACTGACATGAAAATTTGGTTCTGTTTAAAATGCAAATGAAATTCTACTACCCATTTCGAATGCTAACATATACACTACTTCAATAACTTCATTATCAAGTTACAGTTAGAACTCTTTCACCATTTATTTTGTTTTATTTAAAATATATTTTAAATGTAACATGTTTTTTGGCGGTGACGCAAAGCGTGACTTTAAACTCGACTCGTTGTGGAGTCGATCTCCACTCGAGGAAATTAAATATTTATTTAAATTTATATTTCCATTTCTTCGCTCTGGTGTCGAGGCAACGTGCGGCGTTGAGTTCCACCATTCAGCACGCAATGTTCCCAGAATTCGGATCTCCTCGAGTGGGGATCGAACCCACAACCAGTTGGTTTTACAGTCACACTATGTGCCCCTGCACTACGACTGGCTTTAACATTTTTAATAATATATTTTTTATTTCCATATAATAGAGAGATAGCACGTAATTTTTAACAAGTAAGTTTAAAAGGGCGAGTATCATTCACGTCGCATTAAGCAGAGTCACCATATTGAAAATCAAGAAAGCGAAAATTTCAGTAAACGCGCTCTCGTTTTGATGTTGGCAAAGGTAAAATATATAATATTGAACGACGAACTTTCTTAAACCTTCCAAACTTCTATTATTTGCGATATTTACAAGTCTTTGATATTGTATAGAGACCGTCTCGGCTCAGGGACACAAGAGTGTGACTGTAACGCGACGGTTAGGAGTTCGGTCCCCACTCGAGGGAATAAATTATTATTTATTAATATTTTAATTTCTTCGGTCTGGCACAAAGTTAATTAGATCCAAATCAAAGTTATGAACGTAATATCGTGCTAGTCGTAAACAATAAAATGCAAAATTAAAACTGAGCAGCAAAGTAACCTATGGGGAAATCATTTCCTTCTCCTTTCTATTCACAGTCATTATATTGTTAGAAACTTCTATTTTTTCTGATTTATTATTATTAAAATGATTCAAGCTGTATCCCGCATATGTATGAGAGTATGAGTGGTCAGACAAAACCTAGTGTCGACAAATTCCGTTCTCCGCTTTTCGCCCTGGGGCATAGAAAGGGCCAAGTAGCCGCCCTTGAATAATCTTGTAATTTTACTAGCAGAAGAACCTCTACATCAACACGAACACGTCTGTTAAGCTAAAGTCCAGAGCCAATTTGAAAAAATATCTCTAGACACGCCCACAATTTCGTCGGAATTTGAAACATTGTGGGTATGTGTATATTCGTAATAGGATATAAAAAAGTGGTTATATATTCCATATTATGTAATATGGAAGCCTAAGCCTAACCTCATTTTAGATTAAAATGTTATATTATACTTTGATTGAGATGATCGTAAGAGGTTTAACCTTATAAAGTGAAATATTAAATTCCATACAAATATTACGTTCATAATTTTAGTTAATAGATTCATCTTATTATAAGTTACAACATAGTAAAGTAACAACAAGTATATGAATATGCGTACATTATTAAATTGTAGGCTTTTTTGGTTTCACGCTGTGACATCCCGCTCCCGCACATAGCATCGTAGGCAGAGGACTTGGGAACCTAGAAGACACTTCCATTCTCTGTGCCTACCCTACTATGTATGGAATTGTCAAATTTAAAAGCCTGAGCAGTCTTCATAAATGTTTAACAATAACCAATTATCTCATTGCGGTGTTCAAAAATATTAATTAGAAATTAATTAATAGTTTCATTGTTCGCAATGTTTTATCATTTAAAATGTATTATGTTCATTAAATGTTCACATTTCCACCTCCCGCCACATGTTGGAAGCATTGGGTTTTTAGTGGCAGGAGTTCAACGCCAGGCTTTTACGTCGAGATCAGAGCGAGAAAATTAAATTATTTGATATTTTATTTCCTCAAGTGAGAATCGAACCCGCAATCTGTTCCATTTAAAGAAACACGCTTGTGCCACTACGCCACGACTAGCCTCACACCCTATCCCCCATATACGTCTTCAGCTTTTCAATGGAATTCAGTCACTGCATATTGAGTTGTGGTTGATGGGGTGGTACTCAACGCCACTTCCAGTCTTGCCGGCCAAACAAACGCTCCAACTTTGTAATATTAGTATAGATTTGTTCAAAAAATATTTACTTAATATTTACAGTCCACGCCAAAGAGCCGTGGGAAAAATCTCGGAAAGATAATGTTTAAAACATTTTCCCGTGAAAGTATAATTGTATACAATTAAAATTCAGTATGGTGTGAAAGCAGATTTCATATAAATCTGAGCTTTCATCTGAATAAGCCCCTGATGATGTTTGCAATAAATAAATTCCGATAAAAAATACACGAATTTTATTTTTACAATCTTGTCATCGTGGTACTGTGGGTAACTGGGTATATGCCTAAATAAACGCGACGACTCTACGTTCAAATCCTGTGAAATCCGAAGAAAGGTTAAATAATCTATATATATAAAAGGACTTGTCCTCACTGACTGAGGTAAGACGCACGCACAGCCGTAACCGCTGTGCGTAGAAACGTCAAATTTGAACAGATGTTTCCTTTAGTAATCTGGACATCCACTAAGAAGAGATTTTGAAAAATTTTTACCCTAAAGGGGTGAACTAGGGGTTCAAAGTTTGTATGGAAAAAAAATTAAATCGGCACTGATTTTTATAAAATTTGAAATTTAGATTTTTAAAAGTATTTAATTGAACACGTGTTTAATCGTTTTCTAGAATTCTCCCCCTAAGGGTGCAAATAAGGGGTTGAAAGTTTGTATGGAAAAATCTTTAAATCGCCACCGATTTTTATAAAATTGAAAATTTAGACTTTTAAAAATATTTCATTGAACACATGTTTCGTGGTTTATTAGAATTCACCCCTAATTACGCAAGCGAAGCTGCGCGCGTCCGCTAGTGTAAATATAATTATGGTAAGGGGGTTCAATTCCCAGTCCTATTAAGGCGCGACGCGATCTGGTTTCTGCTTTTAATTATTATTGTGTCCGTCTATACATATAAATTAAATTGAAGTGCATTCACATGATATTAAAATGCACACAAAAAATCATTTTGTCCGTGTGTCTGTCTTTTTATTTATCCGGCCTAATCTCCGGAACAGCTCAATCGATTTTTATAAGATTTATACTGAAAGATACAGGGGATTATGAAGCAACATATAGTTTAAAAAACCACGCGAAAAAAACCACCTGCTGTGCTGTATCTGCCACCTACCTACATATATACTTACAAGGAAATAACAGGAGGTAGGTATCCAAGGAGGAGGTAGGTAGGCCAACCCTACCTCCTCCATATGAGATAAAATGTGACGCTGCATACATTTTTACCAGAAATCAAATTTCCACCAAATTAATATATAATGTAATTAAAGTTCACAGCAAATACGAACTATTCCAACTAATTCCTGGTACCTCCAGAGCGACAGCAATTAAAACAACCTCCCAATAATATCCGGAGTCAATCGATATGGAAGTCGAACGGTAAATGTTTCAAGTTACCAATTACTTTAATATATATGCATGTATGTGAAAACATGTACTGATTATTACAGATTATTATATACTAGTTTGGACTTGCAACTAGATTTGCGTGAATTATAAAATATACAACTTTATTATTTCCTTTTTTTAATAGTTAATTAAATTAATATATGCCACCTGCGAATAAGCCTTTGAGAATTAGCGTGGGGCAGTGAAACTTTGAAAGCTATCTATAGAAAGTTTTCGTAATGTAATATGCTTCAAAAAATTTATAAGTGCTAATTTTAACAATGAAAATTTTGATTGAAATAAATGAATAAATGATAACTTTATTTAACAGATAACAATAATCGGTATATTTCATTTAGGTACATCAGTTCTATTAGATATCAGCGCTATACGATAAATTATATTTTAATTTCCTCTCTATGGTAACAAGGTAAAGCAACGCGTCATTGGATTTTACTACTGAACACATAATGTCTTGTAAATTAGACGGAAAGTGGAGAACAGAGTGCCTTAACACTACGTTCCCTCTACGTTCCCTACTATCTATAGGATATAGTGTGAAGCTGAACAAAATAATAATAATATTATATGGCAAAGATTAAATTACACTTATCGACGTACAGCCACTCTTTTCTACCATTTTCTTTCCTAAGTAGCGGCTTCAGCGAACCAATATAATTCGATCAGTTAAATGCAAAGAGGAATGCCTTAATCTGATCCTTTAAAAGGGTCCAGTCCTCCTCAGGAGCTTACGACGGCTAATACGACTTAATTGAATTATTTAGGCAAAAGTACTGCAAGAATTCGACTTTTCGACTGTAACTCGAATGGTTAACGTCGTGAGTATCATTTATTTACCTTTTTATTTATTTTTTCTTACGTCCAAAATTACGTACTTACGTTCAAAGTAAATAAAATGTCTATTCAGAGAGAAAGGTTGGAAGTGATCCCTTTATATTTATTTCTTTAATTTTATACATATAGGTAAATATGTTCTTTTTTATTTAATTAAAACTTATGGTACTTATCTTTTAGTGAAATAATTATTTAATAAAATAGATAATTTTGAACATTCATTATAAAGCTATTTTTTTTTCACAATAGCAAGCAGGTTAGTAAGACTACAAAATTTTTTACATTTAATTTTTATTGCATGATAGTTATTCTATTATAAACAGTATTTCTCAACTCACAAAGTAAAATAATAAATAATATTACACATTATATTTTTCAAAATGGAAGATTTAGATTTTAGCGAGGTCTTTCACAAGCTTAGATATCCCGGGAAAATTAAATAAAAAAGTTTATACGCCATATGTGGGTCAAAGCTGGATCTTAAGTTTCAATTTAGCACGATATGATCGCGTACAAAAATTTATAGAAAATTTTCGCTATATTCTCGGACCTGACACTGTCAGCACAAAGGAAACCTCGTTATGTATAGTTTTTCTTAGTTTAGTATAACATTTTACACTTTAGCACTATATTAAAAGTGTAGGTATAAATATTGTTTTTTATTAACGCGCTAATATAAGGAATTACGGAATTTAATTAAAAAAATATTTTTGTGTTTGAAATTCCATTTATCGAAGATATTAAGGCTATTTAGCATTACTTTACCTGAATACGTATTTTCAAACCATTGAAAACATTTACACGTATATACAATTTTGATAATAAAATAAATAAGAAATTATCAGAACACAAAGATGGGAAAATGGAGGGAAGATGGAAAAAGTATGTTAAAAATGCATACGAGTCATAGATCGATGGAGTACGCCGAAATCGGAACATCGACTTTCAATTACATAATATCAGTGAGTACTTTTGATCGGTAATTTTTCCAATTTTCCCTTAGCTTCAAAGTTTCACCGACACGCCGGTTTTCATGTCGGGCCCAAGTTTTGACGTTTATTTCATTAAACTTTACGCTATTGCTTCTTCATGATGGCTTCCTCCGCCTATCATGTTGCCAATCGCAGAAATAAGATAAATAGTAATTAAGAGTATTTAACTCGTGTTTACTTTGTAAAATTCAATATTTAATTAAATAAAATTTCACTTGTACGAAAATGTATTTTTAACAGATATATAGAGCCTATAAAAATATTTGTTTTGGTCCGTCCCCTAAAATTTAAATTGGAAAAGTTATCATTCGTAAACAATGTAAAAGTTTAAAAAAGAACTTGTATCCCCTGAGCCCCAAATGAGTTTAAAGTTATGAAAACTGGTATTTGCTGATGGCAGCAGCCACGACCAGCCACGTTACTTTTATCATATTATTTTCAACTTTGGAATATAAGCTGGACATTCGAAATTTAAAATTTTCGGACAAAACTTGCTATTTTTTTAATACTGGCGACTAATTGAATACTATATTAACTAACATAGCAATTCTACTAAGAACAGACTAATCAAAATCGTCTTATGACGATTAAAAAATGTCTGATGTTATCAGCTCATTCTAATCTGAGTACCTAACTTGTATGTGTTAAGCACAGTGAGGTGTCATTCAGTTTTAAAATAGATGATCTATATTATTCTCATTTTACACTCTTCGAAAACATTTTCGGATCATTTACTCTTTTTTATATAGCTTTTGCAATTGTAGTTATTGAAAATTGATAAAAAATATTTCTATAAAGAGAAATAGGCTCGTTCCTTTATAACCTGTTCTATGAAATTATTGAGATATACAGAAAACAAGCAAAATATTAGATACAAGATGTACCTACTGAAAAGTTAATATGAATACATGATGTGGTCAAACCTAATATATATTCTAAGTAGCGACCCTCAGAAATTGAATAAACTTTCATACTACCTACCCTACGACCTCACAAGGCAAAGTTGCTCAAAACTTACACAATCTATTTCATATTTGCGCCTTATTCCATTATGTCGTTTTTCGGCAAAATGGGATATATTCTATGTATATATTTTATAATATATCTCAATTAACAGTTTTGCAGGTGGAATTTTAAAATAATTAAAAATTTAAAAACCATCTGTCAGATATTTTACATAATAACGGTCCTACAACAATCCTTTGACATATATACATATCTAGTACTAGCGGCCCGCTCGCGGTTTCACCCGCGTGAACTATGTTATTATTAATTTCTGTCTCCATGACTACGTCCTAGTGACGTCTATGCAAAATTTGAGACTCCTAGCATTTGTAGTAACGAAGTTTCATACAAACTTTCGACCCCAAAAACAACCCCTTAGAAGTCGAATATTGCAAATTCCCGTCTTAGCGAGCACCTACGTCCTATAAATAACTCCTATGTAAAATTTGAGATTTCTAGCACTTGTAGTTTCTGAGATTTCGTGATGAGTGAGTGACCTTTCGATTTTATATATATAGATAGATAAAACATTGCTAGGCCGTACCGGCCGTAACTTATATCATGCTTATAAATAAAAGACACTACTGTGTTTTCATGGAGACCGAATGATGTTCTTACAGCCTACCCCGTTACAGGGGTACGGGATAGGCGTCGCGCGTCGGTCGGATAGTCCAAGCCCACCCCAAAATAGTCTTGTGCCCACGCCAAAAAATTTACTAATAATAAATTTGCCCCGAAAATTTAAAAAATCCACGTTTACACGAACATAATATATTATCAGAGTTCGCTCTCTATTTCGTTTCATATTATGATATTTAGTTTGTCTATATGTATAAGCAAGCTTAAGATTTAAGTTACTTTTGTTTCAGAACTTTCACAAAAATCAACAAAGAGCATCGCCCTTATTAGCGTCAAACTAAACTTACTGTAGGTAATATGAGTAATGTAAGCGAGCGATAGTTAAACAAAGTATTTGTAAACGGTATACTGTATAGTGCACTGTTAGTACAAAAGTTGTTTGTAATGCCTAATTAGCGAAATAGCTTACATGCTCGTACATGAAGTAGCAGACATGGAGTTCATTATTTTAGATATTATGCTTCTTACTTAAATTAGAATTGTTTTATATTTTCTCTAAATTCTGTATGGAATAATTAGAAGAACAGAGTGGATGTTATTAAAAAGTGAAGTCAGGCGTAGGTAAGATCATTGTGGTGTATTGGGACAGACCTTTTTGTGATTGTGATTTCAATGTTAATTAGAAAGGAAGGAATCTTTTCATTAATTAACTCTGGCAAGAAGCGTAGCGTTTAGTACTTTCACTCAACAGTCAACACACAGTATATCGAATTCGGACAGATAGCGAATAACAGTGTTTCAACATTAAGTAGTTTTTTTTTTGTATTTTTTTATATATTTTTAGTGTATTATTCTAAACCTGAAAGAGTAGTTACATGTTACAACCTTTACACCGTTGTCTAGTACATGCCATGCGTATATTTATGTTAAAAGAACTGAAAAAAATAAATAGACCAGTCGTGGCACATAGCCACAAGCGTATGACAGGTGGGTACGATTTCCATTCGAGGAATTGAATTATTTAATATTTTCATATCTTCGTTCTGGTGTAGAGAACACGGCGGCAAACGAGGAGCGGAGTGTCTTTAAATACTGGGCTCCTTCTACATACCTCTGCTACTCAGTGCGGGATCAGCGTGAAGCTGAAAAATACTTAATAAATAAATAATATTAAATTCCTAATACAATTCAAACAAATAACAATTTGTTCAACGATTATTATTTCATTTCTTATTCAAGACGTTAACTTATCACGTTCTGCCAGTGCCATTTCATCCATTTTAGATTAGTCGGTAAGATAAGCATAATCCCGTAAGACATTGCTATCTTTGTCTTTAACAGATTGTCATATTTATCATTATTTATTTATGGTTAAATTAACTAATTAATATTTTGTTAATATCTTGTGAATAAACAAATGTTACAGTATAATTAGTTTGGTATAAAAATAAACTAGACAGAACCCTTTCATTAAGCTTAACATTCACACAACGCCATTATGCTCAATATTAAAAAAGTTCAGAGTTTCAGAGCATAATATGACATATGTATTTAATGGTAGTGTGTACTATTTTATTTCTTTTTTTTAAGTATATCAATGTTATGTACTGAAAGATATGAGGTTAGAGTTATTATTCTAAGATTAATGAGAAACAATTTTTGTGCATTAGTAAATATAATTATGATTTATATTTATAAATATTTATTAAAAAACTTGAGTCCAGGCCAGAGGACTAGATATTGGCAATAATATTTTAAACGTCACTGTCAAGCTAATATTTTTGACGTTTAAAATACGTCTTGCAGCTGATTGTTGCGGTGCGGTATTACCTACGAGAAAATTCTATAATTTATAAGTGTATTCCTCGCATATTTAAGTATATTTATAAAAAAGTCTCAGCAACTTAAACTCATCACCTATACAATGTCATTTTTAGTCAAGCAATGTATCCGCAGGGTAAATATTTAAATAAAATAAGTAAAAGTTTGCATAATATATAACGATGAAATCATTTATATCCCTATTCTTTCAACAGGTACTGGCCCCAGCTGTGACAGTAGCAAAAAAATCATGTTTTTCAACTAGTAAGTATTATATAATCTAAAACTATCTGATATTTATCTGTATGCCTGTAGATGATGTTTACTACTAATTAATATTTTCAATAAGTTTTCTGTTCCTCATTTATACTTTATTTTATTTTTTTTGTATTTTAATTATAAATATATATATTTTATCTGAAAAAAGGCATATTTTTTAAACTTTTTGGTACTAAGATTATAAACAAGTTAATTATATTTTAAAAAATGTACATTTTTATTTCGCAGCCAGTACAGTATTAGCTCCAAAAATACAAAAACCAGCTCCTGACTTTGCAGCAACTGCTGTTGTAAATGGAGAATTCAATCAATTAAAACTGGCTGATTTTAATGGAAAATATGTTGTCCTTGTTTTCTACCCTTTGGACTTGTAAGTATTCATTAATATTCATGTTTACAACAAATTTGTTATTCTTTTTGATTTATAATGAAGGCTAATAAATATAAGTAAATCATAGAATTAAATATTTCTGAGCTATTGTGGTGCAATGGCACAGCATGTGATTATTAATGCCAATACTATGGGTTCTAATCCCATTTAGGAGAATGAGTTATTTATTTCTTCATCTGCATTTCTTTACTCTGGTTGCAAAACAAAGTGTGTCAATGTGCTCTGCCACTCAAGACAAACCCTCTCGAAAATTCTGCAGAAACTGGGAAATGGACATGGACTTGGTAGAGAGGTACTCTACCCTGCCACATGTGGGATACAAATTTAAATTACAATATTTTTATTATAATTTTCAAGCTTAATAAATTAGTATGTTTAACAATGCAGAGGGACAGCATCTGACTGTAAAAGGAATGATTTAACCCCCCCAGTTATTGATGTAATATTCATTAATTTCAGCACTTTTGTCTGCCCAACTGAACTAATCGCTTACAGTGATAAAGCTAAGGAATTTGCAAGCATTGACTGTCAAGTGATTGGAGTATCTACTGATTCTGAATTCAGTCATCTTGCATGGATCAATACACCAAGAAAGGTATTGCTTTACATACTATCAATGTTCCATATATTTGATAGGCTTTTGTGTGTTAATAGTTATTTTTCTCTTTTAAGTCTAGTTTGGTTTAAATAATGATTTAAGGTGTAAGTAAATTCATTTAAAAATTTCAAAGGCAGAAAAAGATCATATTGCTGGGGTGACTTACAGTAGACAACAAAACCTTCTTTAAAAGCAATGTGAATATTTTAGAAACATACAATATGGTAAACAAGTTGTGGTGTCCTTAAAATGAAGCTTTCTGAATTTTGTGCTTTGTTTATTTGAGAAGAAAATATTTAAAAGCAACAAAAATCCTAAAATCAAATCTGTGGCACCTACAGCTAACTTCATAGTGGCCATAACTTTTCCACTATACTATACTAGATTGAATTGTTTTCAGGATGGTGGTTTAGGTAAATTAGATATTCCATTGCTGGCAGATTATAAGAAAAAGATATCACAGGATTATGATGTTCTATTGGATGATGGTTTTGCTTTACGTGGTGAGCTATTTAAAGTTACACATTTTTTTCTATATACTACCAAAGCAAAGGTGAAAGAACAAATAATAAACTAAGGCTTAAAAACGGAGTTATTTTTTTTACCTGCACTACTTTTTTATAGTATGATGCCATTTAGAAATTATAAGTTTTTAAATAATATAATTATTAATAAAAATAATAAACTGTTGATCAATCTTTCTGGTCAATGTGGTACAGTTGGAGCTCGTCTGATTGTAAACGCGAATTATTTTCGTTTCCTTACTCTGGTAACAAGGCAAAGCCCGGCGTTGAGTTCCGCTACTCAACATGCAATGTCTCGAGATTTCAATAGTGAGGAATGGAGTGTAATACCGACCATCCCTGCTTTATGCAGAATATATTATAAATAATAAAGCCTCTTTATTCAGACAGGTTCAATTTGATACTATTGGTTACGATAAATTAAATGCAAATTAGATTTCAATGTTTCGATCTATTAGATGCCGCCTCCACAGCTTTCCAACTACTCTCTTCCCACTATTTGAATTGGCGACCTCTCTTATGTTTTCCAATTTTTGGGTACCACATAGTGACAATTTTACTCAATTTGTCTTTTTCTATAAGCATATGAAATGTCTATCTCCATGGAGATGCGGGATATGATGTAAAGGTAAAAAAATAAACATATTTTATATTCTTTTCAGGCCTTTTCATAATTGACAGAAATGGTATTTTGAGACACCTGTCAGTAAATGACTTGCCGGTGGGACGGTCAGTTGAGGAAACTCTGAGATTAGTTAAAGCTTTCCAATTTGCTGATAAACATGGAGAAGGTAGGTTGTATTAATTAATATATTTTATTTAATAGTTGCTTAGCATTGTTAAGGCCTTTTTTTAATTGTTGCCATTGTTAAGGTTTTATTTTATTATATATAAATTTAATGTCATAATAACAGACAATCATTTAGTTGCCAACTGTGTGTTATCTATTAGTCACTCAATAATAGAAGAGTTTTTTTCTGAACAGATTAAAGAAAATGTTTAAAATATTATTATAATTCCAAACACTCCTGTGTATACGAATATGGATCCACAATCATCTACTTTTTAAATTTAATAATTAACTTTTTAATTGTATTGCACCAAATTTTAAATAATATATTTTTATATATTTTAAAATTCAATTCAATAATTAAAGTTCAAAATTCAATCAAAAAAACAATTCAATGATATATTTTTACACTGACAAATTGAATTATATCATTTGCATTTCAACAAAAACAAAGAAAAAAGGAACAACTATAAAAACACATTGCATGATTATAAAATACTTATTTATAATTTAATTTATTATTATACTTACTTTATCAAAATCAAGAAAAAAAATGGTATAATAAATAACTGGTTATTTTTTTTCCAGTGTGCCCAGCTAACTGGAACCCAGAAACAAATGCAGACACAATTAAACCAAATCCCAAAGGAAGCAAAGAATATTTCCAAAAAGCTAATTAAAAAATAAAAATATTGTTTAGTTTAGTGTAGGAATAAAGACTTGAGGTCAATAAATTTATTTTATATAGTTTGTCTGTGGGAAATAATCTAATTCGCTACCAACATTTTTAGTATACAACTAAAAATTGTTTGAGAACAAATATTATATTATGATTTTAATAGATGTATATAAAAAGAAAATATGTATTTTATTTCCATATATTTTTTTTAATCCACACTCTATCTCACAAATAGGATAGGCAGATGGAACCTAGTATTGAGACACACCTAATTTTCGATACATTGTTGAATGGCGGAACTGACTTTGAACTCTGTTTTACCAGAGCATGATAATGAAAATAATTTATTAGCCTGAGTTGCCCTAAATGTTTATTACATTAAAATAACACTTTATTGTATTCTAACAAATCTGACTGTTCAAACAATGATTGTGGGTTAAATTTCCACTTCAAGATATTTTTTGTATTTCATATAAAACTGTTTCAGGCCATGGTGCAGAGGCACAAGTGTGTGACGAAAGGCGAATGGATGTGGGTTCAATCCCCACTTGAAGAAATGAAATATTTATTTGAATTTATATATTCATTTCTTCGCTCTGTTGTCGAGGCAAAGGGCGGCATAGAGTTCTGCGCCTCAACAAATAATGACTCCACAATTGCGCCAATTAAGCTTTACATTGTATCGAAATTCTTATCTTATTTTATTGTCTGATAGGGCAATGATCATAATTAAATTCACTTTGCAATGCAAATATATCTGAAACAATTATCTTATTGTTAAATAAAATGTTTGGTGATGTGAATAAAAATGCAAATTGTTTATTGAATGGTGTATATTTCATTATTATGATATATAAGAAAGTTCCAAGTATAGCATCTAAGTCTTAAAATATCACTAACATCCATATACAATGATAAAATATTTTGATAACATCAAATGTAATATTTGTTAAATACAAAAAATCATATATTATCATTTTTATATGTAGTTTTGATTAATATAGGCTCTATAAGATTTAACTATAAAATATAACAGTTATATCATCAAAGTAAATATTCAGAAGTTGATACAACATTCAAGTCTAATGGGTTATCAAGTTCATTTTAGCAACTGTAATTAAATTTTACTAAATTGCTATGAGATAAGTTATATTATGCTCTTTATGAATAGTATCATGTACTGTTTATTATTATTGATTTTGAATATGGATACATGTTTATTTAGATTTTTAAAATTGCCTGACTCTAAATGCAATGCAACATAACATACAAGACTAAAAATTTTGTATGTGGCTAAAAAATATACTTTCTATACAGAACTACCGTGAACTTGAATATTTTTAACTACATAGTTTGTAGTTTAATATAGTTAATTATGTAGTTTAATATGGAATAGATTCTTTTGATGTCCTTTCATTATATTTTTGATACCATCTGAATAATAGTAAATGGGGAATGGACTGTCTTAATACTAGGTTCCTTCCGCCTACCCTGCTGTGTACAGGTACAGCATGAAGCTGATTTTTTTAAATAGTAATTCATAAACACTTATGTTACAATTTTGTATAACATAGAAGAGTAATATCATAAAATACTATAAACTATACATAAAATGTGCATATATGCCATTATGAATTGTAAAGTGTATATTTAAACCACCCTTTAACCTGTATCATTCATAAAGTCTTTTCATTCAGATTCAGACTATTTATAGTCTTACAGTCCAATGGCACTTTCGTCCTAGAAGTACCGTCAGGAGGAATCGTCATCTGAATCCAAATCAGAAGAAGAATCATCTGATGAATCACTGCTTGAATCTGATGAATCGCTGCTCGAATCTGATGAATCAGTTTCATCATCGCTATAAAAATCAGTACATTTTTTTACACCTGGCAATAATGACATAGATGCCATTTTGACTGCCATTTCATTTTCCATGACTTGGGTTTCCTCCATTTGTACCAATCTTGCAGCCTCTTCTAATTCTTCTAACTCCAATTGTAAATCTGTTTTTGTTATTTCAATGTTGGCCATATTGTTACTTAATTCTTCAAACTCCTCTGGCCTACATTTTTGTAGGAATATTAAAAAGTCTTTTATATATAGTTGATTTAGTATGTACCTGGCATCATTGCTTAAATTAAATAATTGATAAATATTGATCATACATTTAATAACAAATTTCTTTCCTTTTCTTAATAACGAAACAAGATCATTTTTCACTTTGTCACATAATTCAAAATTTCTAAAGATAGGATAAACTAGTGCCCTTCTGTAGCATGCCACAAGAACTTCTTTCATGTCATTAAAGACACAGAACCAACATAATGTTGAGGATAGTTTATTGATAGTCCAACTAGATTCAACAGTGCCTTCATTTAAAGTTGTTCTCTTATCATAACAATAACCAAAAAATATATCAACTAAACCAAGAAAAACTTGATTATGCTCCGATTTGCTTAGTATGAAATGTTTATTCGGCAGCTCTTTTAAAATATTTACCTCTTCTTCTGTAAAATCTGCATCTTTATTAAAGTCCGGCTTATTCCACGCTAAAGTAGTGTTTAAATAAGGTTCTATTAATTCAGTATCGAAGAAGTCTGCTAAGTAGTGATCTGTTGAAAATTTGTGATCTTCATACTTTTCACGTAAAGAATTTCGTTCTTCAATGGGCACTCTTTCAGGTATCCTTAATTCAAAAATCTGAGGGAACTCTGCCCCAATATCCTTGAAACCTGATGATATTTTACTTGCGAATCCATAACCGAATTTATTACTTTCATCTTCATCTGATGCTTCACTTTCAGCGACGGCAACACCATCTTCTTCGAGCATTTCAACTAAACTTGGATTAACATCTGGAATATCTCGAGGGGCAAGCAAACTGGTGATCATATCAAGATTTTCAAAATGCTCGCCCGGAGTTTCTTTGTCAAAAGTAAGACTGAAATCTCCGGAGTCACATGTATAGGAACCTTTAGAGCGATCATTCTCGACTATTTTACCGGGTAGGCGTAGCCTCAAAAAATATGGGCTCGAGACAAAGAGAAAATTTTCCCCGTCAACATCGATCTCCGTTTCGCCGATGTTTGTGTAAGGAGCGTGCACAGTAATAAATATATGATTCTCGTCCTGAGATAACTTAAACCGAGGAGTTAACATATTGAATCAATAAAATAATCATGTATCTGAACAGTATCGATTGATAGTTAATAATAATAGTAACTTGCTATATAACTATCGGAACAATAACACACGCCGCATGCGCGCAGCGTTCTATCACAACAAATATGCGGCGTGCGCTGATGACAGTTGACATCTGACATCTGTCACTGACATTTAAAATTGTTGCTCTACTTTGCTTATGGTGTCACGACATACGAGCATGCCGTTTGAGCACTACTCACTTCGCCAGTGTCACGTTGTATGAAGAACGCACGAAGGAGATTGTACGGTAACAAAGAGACCATGTTAAACAATAGGAATGTGTAAATGTACGAGAGCGCAGTACAAACGATAGAGGGGAACGAGCGGCCTAAACGTTCGGCTTGTGTGTATAAGTGACGCATTTATCTATTCATTACTTATAATTAAATAGCACATTGTTATTTGTAATTAATATGCTTATATAAAATAATGATAATTCAATCGTATGTTATGGTTATTTGATCGTGTATGCCAGTTGAACACGTTTTAAAAAAGTACTTATGCAAAAAAAAAACATCATTGTTTTCTTCATTTAAATGTATCACATGTTTTATTAATTTAAATTTCAATAATAGAAACATTTAAAATATCTTAAAATTATTATTTATTACATCCAGTACCTACATATTATGCAGTTTTAAAATGTTTTTAAAATATCTCTCCTTCGATCAACTATACATATATATAGTTATAAATAGCTGATCGAAGCTGATCGATCTCCCACGTAAATTTAAAAGCGGAGGCGGCGAGAAAGTTGACAAGCTGAGTTCCAACTTGAATAGACGTAGGTCATTAACTTATTGTTTTCGTAGTTCGTTTATTTTCGGTCACCCCTCCAAAAATCCTTAGTAAATCCAAAATAACCAGGAAATGGTGTATCTATATTTATTTTTAACAACGTAGAAGGAAGCCTTTTTATCGCCTTAGCTACATGTTTTAAACATTTCACTACGAGATTTCAGTGCATGCGCATTCAAGATTAATTTCTCAATATTTTGTTTGAATGTATATTGTGTGTTACCGTGCATGTTTATTTATTGATTTAAATACATACATCAAATGTTGCGATTCGCAAAAATTAGATTCCCAAGTATAAACATTGTTGAATTGACAAATTGATTGACAAGTGAAGTGAATAGGAATTGGTGAATTTTCAAAAAACATATTTTTTATGATTTACGTTTATTTATAAAAAAGGTGACGGAAAACATTGAAACGTTTTATTTTAGAATATAATGCCATCGGGACGCAAACGATGGAATTTGCATGGTATGTATACATTATAGTTCTATTAAGTTAACGAAATCAATACTACGCTATTGTAATGTTATTATAAAATTGGTACATCTGTTAGCTATATGCAGCTTTTATTTAACTAAATTGAATATTAAGGACTAAAATGCTTTAGTAAATTTAAATATATGGTGAGATTTGACCTTGTAATATTTATATTTGTTGATCTAAAAGAAATAATAATAATAACCAGTTTTACAACCTTATCTTATTGTAAATATTTAAATATATTCTTAATAAAGAGATAATTTGTTGATAAATATTAAAATAATTAATGTATTTTTAAAAATATATATATAATTATTTCAATTTTTTGAATAACAAATACCTCCCAAGTTTATGTTTCTTGTGCAATATTTGAAGGTGATTGATTTTTTAAAATAACATTCAAATAATGACAGATTATACTTTTTTAAAATTAACCTTCCTTCAGATGGACCTCAGGGCTCTTTAAGACGACTACGCAACCAATTGGCAGAGGATGGTTGTGCTGAGTCACAGGTGGTTTTAGCTAAACAACTTTTGGAGGAAAAATGTGGTATGTACAGTATAGTTCATAATGTATATTTTACTTTCATATTGTACCACCCTGACATAGCAGGGTAGAGAGATAGAACCTAGTGTTAAGTCACTCTGTTCTCCACGTTCAGGTCAATTTTCATGACATTGTATATTGGTATGCCAGCATTGTACTTTATATTGTTCCCAGAGCGAAGAAATAGAAATAATTCTTAAAAGAATTCCTCAAGTAGTAATAGAAGTCATAACTGTTGTATTTATAGTTAAATGTCATGCAATGCAAATGCAAGTCTACAACAAGCACCTATTATGTTGATAAATATGTGAAACCATTATAGATTTATAAAATTACTAGTGGGCCCGGACGCGGCTACGCCCGCGAAAATATAAGCCTAAATCATTAAAATAAGTTAAAAAATAATAATAAGTGGAGATTTATTATTAGAAAAAATATCTGAGTAACCGAAATGAACAAACCAAAGAAGTAAAAGTAACTAAAGGAAATTCTTAATATTAGAAAAAAAAACCTAAAGTTTGCTGTGCACGCGTACTAAACATTTTTCTATATTAAATAATTATTAATTTTTGCGAACAATATTAAATAAAATCTCAAATGATTAAAATTACGATATTTTAAGTGTATAACATCGGTATAGATAACCGAACTGAGATAAATTAATTATAAGCAGCAAATAATTACATAAAAAATAATAGTAATTCGAAAATCTATAAAAATTTACAAAATCATCAAAGTCATCCGCCCGTTCGCGTCGGTCATACTCATATTATGCCGCCCGAAGGCTAGGTCATTTGGAATCAGTCACATCTTAATTATTTATTAGAATGTTATACAGTAAATTATAATTTCCATCTAGATGAAATGCTAAAAGTGACTATTATATTTATTTTCATAAGGATGAATATCAAATTATAGAAATCATCTAATTTTTGTTAATGATTTGTATAAAGAGATTTGTATAAATCTATATCGGCGCGCACCATGTATGCATTAAGCAAACTCACTGTGGGTGACGTTTTCTTAAAACAGCAAACTTTGCAAGCCGTTGCTTAGCAACGCGTAGCGACGATTGTTATTAACATGGCGGAATAAATTCCTTGTCAAATTAATTATTTTAATATATTGGTATATAACGAAAATATTACAAATATGAGAAAAAAAAAGTATCCTATGTTCATCCCGGGACCCTCAAGTATCTCTATATGAGTATTTTATCACAATTAAATTAGCGGTTTGGCCCTGATTGCGGAAAAGACAGACAGACAGACAGACAGAGTTACTTTCGAATTTATAATATAGGTATGGATTATAGAAGCTATTGTGGTACAGTGTCTGATTGTATACCTGAGGGTTGTGGGTTCCATTTTCATGGGAGAGAAGTGGATTATATTACTTAACTCTTAACACATTTAAACAATTCTCAACTTCGAGATTGATCTATTTTAATAATTTATGAATGAAAATGGCATTTCAAGATCACTCACTAGAACAATTCCAAATTTCAGAGGGGCTTACAAATACAGGCCTAAGTTTTGTTTGTCTACCATGTTATGCGGGGCAAAAGTGTGATATAAAAAAAAAGAGATTAATTTATCCATATTAAAAGACTAATATTTATATTATATTGTTTATCAAATATATCTAAATAGCATAGACAATCTATTCCATTTAGTTTTAAACATCAATTTATTAAATTATTACTTGTAATATTAATATAGTTAATTTGTTTTTTTTAGAACTGGAGGCAGATAAAATATCAAATTTCAAACAAGCGTTGGAATGGCTTATTTGTGCTACAGAACAAGCTCATCCAGAAGCTAGGAGGATGCTTCGAAGGTATTTACTATTTTTATTATGAGAATTTATAACTCATAAAAGTGTTTTTGTTTTAACTTAGAAATATTTTTTAACTAACAATAAATAACAAACATAGACAGAATGATACTTTTCCTTCATGAAAAAAAAAACTATATTTCTACTCAAACTGGCCAATAATAAAAATAATATTTACTCTAATAATTGACATTATTCTATCAAAAGTCATGTCACAATGTAAAACAAACATATAACTAACAATAAAATTCCAATATCTTTGTGTACATTCAAGACATGAGGTAATGAATTCCTTACAATAATATTATCATTCTTTAGAAATGATATACAAGCAGATGATTCTTTTTTAAACATCACATTTTTTTTAAAAACGTCAGTTTTTTACAATCCCTTTGTAATAGTAGATGTGCAGTAATTATAAATGCGCGGAAATTATAATGATTTTGCAAATTGGAAAATAAAATGGGATAGAGTTTGTATGGAGTTACAGAAGTCTGTGTAAGCTTGTTTATATAAATAGTATAATTTTGTTTTATCAAGAAAAAAGGATTATGTTAATAATTCCCTCAAAGGCATATATTAAATATTTATAATGTCATTATGATATTTGGTCAAAATAAATCTAAAATATGAATAATTTTCTTATAATTAATGTTTTTTTAAAATGTTTCTTCTAAATGCAATAACTTAATATTCCAATACATATTTTTAAACGTTTTAAAGTGTTATTACACACTTAAATAAATATATCAGTTAAAAAAAAACTATCGTTTCTTAAATAGTATATAACTATTAAATTTCTTCGTCCTTCTTTACCAACTTGTTAACAGTCGTACACTGCGACTACACCTTGACGGCCCGAGGGGAAGATATTTATTTAAAATATTTCATTATATAAAATTTATATTCAAGGTGCATACGTAGCGGTGTTATAGACGAGGACAGTGCACCCATAGTGCGGGCGAAGTCATGTCTCACAGCGAGCCGCCAAGAGACTGTGGCCAGGAAGGCAGCTAGGGATCTGTTTGCTAGGTAATTTAGGTTTTTTTTAACTATGTTTGTATATTCGTTTTTATTCGTTTTATTACTTTGGGGGGCTTATATGTACAACTAGCGGCCCTATTGTATTTTTTCCCGCAAAGCTTTATGGCGCGAGAGTTCCGGAATAGAAACTAGCTTATACTTTTTTTAATGGCTGGTTAATGTAAGTCCCAAAAGATCATTTCAGCTGTTCTGATAATTAGCCTGGTCAAACGGAAAGACAGGCAAAAAAATTAGAATTGTTTTTTAGTATCGTGTAAATAATATGCATTTGTATGTTGTATATATAATAAAGTAAGTAATGTATTTATTACAGCACATAATTATAATATAATGTCACTATTTCTTTTTCTCAAAAATTTTATTAGTCAAACGTTCAATGTTCGAGTTTACTATGTTGTATCGTATGCTCTACCCAGGGAACCATGAGTCTATTATATTTCTTAGGAAAATTCATATAATTATGTTTTTTCCTAAGAAATATAATAATTTAACGTTGCTTGCTCCAGTTTATCCAACGGAGAACAATACATAACAACAGCTCAACTAGAAAAAAGGATTCGCGAAATATCCACGACTCTAAGGAAGGAATTCGCTGATGATTCCTTGGAAGATGAGAGTCCTGAAGAAGAAGAAGTTTTGGATGAACAGGCTCTGGAGCCTTCCCAGTTGCAAGCTGGCGACCATTTGCATACAAATGGGACGATACGTACACAGGATATTGAGGATGGTAAGCTTTTTTGTGGTTTTTTTTTGGGATTTTTCCGTTTTTGTATTTTTTTGGATACGGAGCATACACCGAGGGAGGGTGGGGAACCCAGTGTTAAAATACTCCGTTTCCCACTTTCCGTTAAATTTTAGGGGTTGCGTGGTTAGTGTTGGAACGATTTAACGCCGCGCTTCGAAATATTAAATAATTTATTGTCCCGAGTGGAAATTAAGCTCATAGTCATTGCGTTTACTACTGTGGTACGACGACCTTTGCTGTTATTATATTTTTTTTATAATTTCATTTTTTATTTTATTTCCAGAATATCCAGACAGATGTCAACCAAACGAAGATATCCGTAATCTAACAGTCGATAACTTAGTTTCCGCTGCAGTACATTACTGTCAAGGCGAATTACCCCTAATTAGTTACGAATTAACTCTTACAGACCCAAATATCAAAGCTTTAGATCACATTCCCATATTAAATCAGGCTTTTTTACATCCCCTACTTTTTATACAAGTTTTATACCTCAAATTACTTTATTATTTTGGTTCGTTTTCTTTTAGACTCTCGAATATAGAGTTATCTTTATTTCTCATAGCCTATTTGTCAGTCAGTACTGACAGCTTATATCATTTGGTGCCTCTAGTTTTATATTATGTCAGTATTATTGCAATGGTCATTTGTACGTTTAAAATTTTACTGGCGAAACGACAATTTATCGATTTTCGTAAATGGTCTGGATTGTTCTTGAGATATAGTGATGGGAACTTACAGCCAGATGAATCGGAAAATTTGTTCGTTAAAAATAACCTAGGGCCGTTCATTCAGTTTTTCTTGGCATTATTCGTCAATTTATTCCTTTATCCGTTTATAGCGACACAATGGGTGCCGTTTTCTGAATTTTGCGTTTTGTCCTTTTGTCTGATGTTCTTAACTTTGTTTTCCTTTGGTAATAATGGCAATTCGTATCCCGATTTATTAGCATTAATATCCTTTGGTATCAACGTTTTGGCGAAATATCCTTACGAGAAAGATACAGTAGTCCACCAAGGCTGGAGATTCTTAGACTTACACATATCGAACTATCCATCTTATATCCTTGGGAATAGTATCGAATTTTGCTTGAACTCACGAATGTTTTTTTCACTATTAATCCCAGTTATTCTAACTTTAATGACGAAAAGAAGCAATTGGCAGGGTTTTTTAAAGTATACGTTGCCACATTGCGTCACTCTGAGTTGGTTGCAAATGTTTATAACTTGTTCTCACGGTTGCACTACTTATGGATTAATAAGGGGCACGTTAGCGTTAGTTTGTTCGTTCTTATTTTTACCGTTGATGGGAATTTTAACGGTAATTTTACCGATTTTGACGTTTCTACAATATATCACTATGTCGAAATTGGTTTATTCGTTGACGGTGTTAGTTGGTTTGATAGTGGGTTTGGGAGTTACATGTTTTTTGGCTAAATCAGAAGCTACTAAGAAATTCGTTACGCCTATACAGGTATGCTTATTTACTTTTTATACCACCTTCCCACCAATTTACTTGACTCCTTTTTAATTACTTAGGAAATGAAATAACATAATTATATTTTTTTCACAGCTTGCCATAGGTCTTATAACACTTCTATACTCAAGCAACGAATTCATAGCAAACATAAAGGACGATGGTCTACCAACAACCCTCATAGAATTCATAGGCGACGAAAAACCGTCTATAAAAAACCTACTAAAAAACGACTTCATAACCGACTACGAGGAAATGTACCACATTTCTTGGGAGGACTACTACAATCAGTGCAATATTCCATCTTGGTCTGATAACAACATGATATCCACACAAATTAAATGCTCAATATTAGACAAAGTCAATATAAATTGGGAGGGCTATGTTAAAGAGGTTAAATTGAAAAATGTTAAAAATCAATATAATGTGATTGTGTCGTGGTTACCACATTTTTTGTCGGATTATATAAAGTGCTATTACGGTGAGGCGTTCAAATGTGAAAGTGACGATTGTGAATTTGTGGCAAATGTTGCCAGACAGAGCGGAAAGAGTTGCCATTTAAATAATTTAAATGAGTAAGTATTATACATATACATCGTTTTTTTATTTATCTTATCTATGAGTTAAAAAATAGTTCTTTTGTACTTAATAATAATTATTGAACTTAGTATAGATTATTGTGGCACAGTTGGACAGCTCTGAGAAATCCCTATCGCGTACCGCGTATGTATTGTCGGAGTTAAACGCCGATGTCTGTTTAACCAGAACTGTCAAATGAAAATAAATGATTCCTCAAGTCAAAATAAGGCTCACAACTATGGTGCTCATAATTGTGAGCCTTTCGGCAATACGTACAATTATCCCACTATGCTACAATGAAATTATATATATTCTTTTTCTCTTTGAAAACCAGGTATACCTCTGAAGTGGTCGTCAACATGGAGGCCAACGGCGGTTTATTGAAACGTCACACAGAAATAATATTAGAATTCGATCATCTCTTCTCCAATTTCACTCAATTACTTCGAACAGATGATAAAATTAGTTTCAGGGGCATTTTACTAAATGAGCCTGGTTCTTACAATATTGGTCATAAAGACCTAAGTATTAGAGGTTATGGTATAACATGCTTAGAATGCAAGGTGGCCACAGGTTCGATTAACTCTAAAAGTCCTAAAACTTCGAAACTGTCGGAATTATGTAGAACTATAATAAACGATTGTATTGTGTCCGCCAAATATATTTTGAATTTCCTATTGAATCCAATTGTTGTTTTTAAATAAATTGTTTTTTTTTTAGGTTGTGTTGGTGTGATTATTTGTGTTATTTGAATCTAGTTTCATTTAAACAAACTTTTTAATTAAAAGTCTTGCCACGTGGGCGAATAATTTGTCTTCATTTTTGCGCTCTGGTAAGAAGACTAAAAACGGCGTTAAGTTCCGCAATACACAATAGCCCGAAACCAGAACTCATTTTATTTTTTAAATTTGTATGGAACCAAGTTATTTGATAAAAAGACACAGATAATCAAATCAACATCCTAATATTGCCATACGTTTGTGTTTTATATTACTAGTTTTACGCCATTTTTTTATGATTACTGTATTTATTAGTTGATTTATAATCAATATCTATATATATTTTTTCATACATTGATCAATTATGACATTTGAAAATTACTATAAAAAAATATACTAAAACTGTCGTCCCTATTAATGCTATTATATATTTTTCGATAGAATATACGCTATTTTCTACAATATTTCAAATAACAGTAAGTTGGGGTCAAATTCATTTTTTAAAGAATTTTATCATAATTAAAGTATAAAATTATATTAATATACTAACAATGCCTAAAATAAATTATTACTTTTGCATTATGGTCTAATATTTTTGTTATGAACTAATATAAGTAGTATTTATTTATAGATTTTTTTATTTCATTATATGTATATAAATATAGCTCGGTAATTTGAATTTTTGCTGTAACAGATCAAGAATTGGAGTCTATAATGGTTCCTTTGTAGATATTTATTTTGAGACTGCTAATTAGAGTTTTCCAAATTACTATTATTATAAACAATTTTAATGATATTAGATATTTGAGAATTATATTGGTGTAGTAATATTAAGTGAAGTCTGAAGGGTTCAAAATCATTTTAAAATTGAAAAAAAAGAACATTAGGCCAAAGTTGAAATATCAATAAGGCATTATCATTTTTTAATCTTTAACTGTTACTGATTTTTTAACATTTTGAATGTGAATAATAAGACATTAATAGATGTATTTTATTATTATAAATTATTGTGAAATGTTAATATTTATCCTAGACTAATGATGTTTTATGTGACAATATAGTTTATAAACTCCAGTGTATTTAATAAAAATATATTTTCATTGACTTTTGTTTCTTTTGCATTTTTATATATAATGCAAATTTCCTCAATGAGTGAAAATGATCTGAAATGTTTCTGTATTTATCCACATTTAACTATTAAATATTTAATAATTCATGGGATTTCTAGTTTTGAATATACTGTAGCTAACAAAATTATCTTGTCAGCTTCACCCTGTATTCCTCACACAGCAGGGTAGGCAGATCGAACCTAGTGTTAAGACATTCCATTCCCCACTTTCCCCCCCTCGGGGTCCAAATAAGCAAGCACAGCTGCGCGCGCCTAAGCTCATCTAAGCTCACACCGCTAGTCTTAGCTTGTGTTGTATTCTCCACAAGATTTCAATCATATGAAAAGTTATTAAAAAAATCAAACTGTCGTTGCACAGCATCTGTAAATGCGATGATTGTGGTTCAGCCACTCAACACGCAATGTTTCGAAAATAGGTGATATGCGGGAAAACAGTGTCTTTAGACAAGGTTACCTCTGCTTTCCCTACTAAATGCAGGATAAAGCGTGAAACTAAAAAAAAATCATAGAAGATATAATTTCCAGAAAGACGTCTCATTCATCAGCCGCCAAGCGTTACTACGTCAAAAAGAACAGGGCATTCGTAGGAAATACATTCAATTACTGCTAACTGACCACAACCATTAATTTCACAATGTTTGTTATTGTCAAATTGTCTAAATTATTATATGTGATTAGAAAATATTTGTACAATAATAATTAAAAATTAAGTACATTAATAATAATTAAATTTATAGCTGAAAATGATATTTTAAAGTCAATATTTTCAAGATAATAAAATATTTACAACACTTACAGTTTCATTTATTAGAAGTATAAGTGAAGTTACTCCTGTGTGTATAAATGAAAAATGAATAAAATTAAATAAATAATCACAAGCATGTTTCTTATTTGTTTTATTATATATTTTTTCAAAAGAAATATTAATAATTGATAATTCACATTACATTCCATATAACTTTACAATTATAATATTGAGTCTTTGATTAATAAGATGTTCCTATTGACCTATACATGTATGATAACATTTAATAATGCAGTTGTTAAAATGTAAAATTTATTCATTAACCTTTCATAATTCTTCAATATTCAATGTGAATCGGCAGGACATCTTTGGTTTTCTTTGTTTTTCTTTAATTATATCACAAGGAGAAGGTGTACTGAAATCAAATTGCACAATATCGGTTTTTATGATCTCTTTCAAATATGGAGCTGCAACCCGTCTTTGACGTGATGACACTACTTTGCCAAATGATGAGCCTTTGACCCTTATCTTCTTTTTCAAAATATATGACATGTCATTAATACATGGGAGCAATGGTGCAGTTGTCAATATTTTGTCAGGTTTGATATCGCAATCTATAAAATTGAATTTGAACAATGATTCACATGAACTGCTAGTGCTTAGTGTTTCTTTTATAGGACGCGGAAGGAGATCGGGCCTGTACGGTATTTGGATGGTTTGTGTCAAATCAATCATGGTACTCTTTTCTTCTTCTATTTTGAGCCTTCTCATCTCTTCTTCCAGTTTCAATTTTTCTTCCTCTTGTTGCTCCTCTTCTCTAGCCTTCAGCATATTAGCCACTTGTTCTGCCAAAACATTTCTTATTGAGCTATCACCCATACCAATGCCAAACGAAGGTAATCGATAAGGTTGCTCATGTAATGAAGGCCTTGCGGAAATGTTAGGATTTTGAAAATTATTAAAAGGAGAAACACTTAGAGCACTGTTACTATTTTCTTCATTGTCTTGTAAGCTGACTTTCGCCAGATGACTGTCTACCAAAGCAAACAAAGACGTATACATTGAAGAGTCCGTCATTTTGATTAAGGATTTATTACACGGACACAATAAAGTAATTTAAATCATTCACTCTGTAACGCACACGATTAATTACACGTCCACTGTTTTGTTATGTCCATTGCGTATCTATATTAATTATATTCCTCGATAAACCAGTGTCATTGATTCTTCAACAACAAATAGAAATCGGGGAATTGTTTCTTGACTGTTACTACCACAGATAATACACATATACTAGAGTATGTGCCAGGGCTTGAAATAACGTTAAAAATTTGGTATCGTTACTCCGGGTATTGAAACTTGAAAAATAGCGTTACCATATTGACCTTTATATTTAGATAATTTTACCATTAAGCACAGGTAACTTGAAATCCACGGTATCATTAAAATTGTGTCGTTATAAGCTAGTTTTGTTACCGTCGCTCTCGTCTAATTCCGAGTTTTGATTGTTTTGTGAATATGGGTACATTTAGGTATTTGTATTGGTTTTACAATCGTTAAGCATTTAATTTTTTAAAATTTAAATGGGTAATTTTAATAAAATTATTATCATAAAAAAAAATATTTTGTGAAACTTCCCTTGCAAATCTTGTGTTAAGACACTCCGTTCTCCACTTACTGGCGGATTCTGGAGGGATTGCGTATGAGTGGTAAAACTCAACGCCGCGTTTTGTCTCGACACCAGAGCAAAGAAATGGAAATATAAACATAAATAAATATTTCACTTCCTCGAGTGGGGATCGAATTCACAGCCGTCGCGTTACAGTCACACCCTTGTACCACTACGCCATGAAACTAATTTTCTATTTTAGTTAACTATAATTCGGTTACTATTTTCAATATTTTATTTATTATAACATAAATTACTTTAATGAAAAAATATTTATTGTAGAATTACACTTTTTTGTCTTATATAGCCCGTAATACGTACGCCTCATCTTTGTTAACAAAATGAGCAATGGTATATTGGCGAAATAAAATTTAACGGCAACGTCGCATAAAGGTAACAAAATAAAAGAATAATTTATATCGCTACTTTCGAAGTAACACTAAATATAACGTTAAGATTTAACGCAAAATTAACCTTATCATAACGTTATTATTCCGCTAAGTTACCAAGTATCGCTACTAAATTGTAACGATACTTACTTATCTATATTTTGTGAATTTGTAACGTTAACAAGCCCTGGTTCCTGGTTGCCCTTGCCACAGTTGCCTCTTCCTTTTGAATTTTGTTAACTCGTCCTCACTTCACTACGGGACTACTGGTGATCATAAATGTACATTTGCATAAATACTAACAGCATCAGTTCACAAGCAATTGCTTGTAAAATATTATCAATATGAGTGATTTTGAAATGGAAACAGATAGTGATGAAGAAAATGAAATGCAGGATCTTGAACAACTTAATGCAGCGTTACGTGATGACGAAGCATACTCCGCTGCCTCCGTTTCTCATGTCTCGACAGATAGCTACAGCACATTAAACTCTAAATATGAAGAATACTCTAAAATTGAAACAGCTCTGGCACTTAATAAAATGGTTGAAGAAAAGCTGCGAAAGCTGCAGAAAGTTTTACAGTCTCGATTACTTGAGTGCGAACAGAAATTAAGTGATATTCAAGGGCAGAAATTAAGAGATATTAATAATGACAGATCTGATAAAACAGGAACATCCCGCTATGTAAGTTGTGGCAAACCCTATTTTAAAGACAAAACAAATTTCCCAGCTCCTGATAATGAAGATACTTTACTTATGGCTAAGTTACAGATGTATGATTTTTCTAACATACTATCAGTTCATGGTTGGACTGTTAGGGACAAAAGCCAATTCTTGAATTTACTTCTGAAAATGTCTCAAGAGAAGAGAAAAGCACACATTCATTCAAAAATTGCCGAACTGAAACGAGAAGACAAAGTTAAACAGACCAAAAGTAATGATAAAAAGATTGCTGTGTTGAACAATGAATTGGTCAAAGTTAATAAAATGCAACTAAAAGATTTGGCATTACCAATTGAGCAGGAATATGATTGGGATTATGTTGCAAATAAATTAAGCCATAGACATAGTGCCCTGGAGTATAGGTCATTGTGGAAATTGTTTCTTCATCCATCTATTAACAAAAATGCTTGGACAAAGCCAGAACACATGGCACTACAAAAAATATCTTCTGATCACAATTTACAAGACTGGGATAAAATTGCTTCAATACTGGGAACTGGAAGAACAAATTATCAATGTTTTGTATATTTTAGGACAAATATGAGTAATACTTTTACAGGGAGAAGATGGACAAAAGAGGAAGAAGAATATCTAAAAAGGTTAATAGAATATTATAAAGAAGATAATTACATTCCGTGGAGCAAAGTAGCAGCCTCAATGGAAAATCGGACTAAAATACAAATTTATAATAAATATTCTAGGCTAGAAGAGCTTAGGAAAGGCAGATTTTTAGCAGAAGAAGATGCTGTGATATTAACATGTGTTGAGAATTTTGGTTTAAATTTTGTGAAAATGACTAAGTTTTTACCAGGCCGTTCCATAACTCAGTGTCGGGTTCGTTATCAAGTTTTAGCAAAAAAACGGATATCAACTGTTTGGACAGTTGAGGAAGACCGAAAATTAGTTCAATTAATGGCAAATCAAGATTTATCTATAAACTACTCCAGTGTCACCCAACATTTACCAGGTAAAGATCGACATCAAATTCGCTCAAGATATTTTACCTTAACAAAATGGATGAGAAGGAACCCAAATATTGATATTGCTAAAGCACCGAGGCGTGGTGCGCGACAATTAGGTCATGGACATTCATCAGCAGATTTAAACAGAGCCATAGAAGGATTGAAATCCAAAATACAATCAGAAGTAATAGATATTAAACGTAAAAAAATAAATAAAGATTCACCTGAACATGTCATCGAAGATGCTATAGTGGCTACATTAGTGACAGAGAATGTGAGAATGGGAGGCGAAAAGACGCCCCAACCATATATTGAAGAATCTGATGAAGAAGATAACTCACAAAATTCCCAGAAAAGCTGCAATGTTCAGAATTTACATAAACTTTTACTATTATTAAGAACAAAATTGAATAAAACAAAATTTCTAAAGAGTCCATACAGTAAAATATACAAAGGACTGCTAGATCTAGACTCACAAATTGTAACTGTTAAAATTAAATCCTATTCCAAACAGGATGTGGATAAAAATATAACTATTAATGGTGCACCTGATATATGGGGGAGCACTTCATTAGGTCCCTTAGAATATGTGCTTCCACCACATTATTCCACAATAACAGGGTGTAGAAAATTAATGACATATGTTACTCTGAAAGCCCAAGCTGATAATCCAGTGAATATCAATGTAGTATTAAGAAGAAATGTTCTGCTAAAAGAGGAAACTTTCTTGTTAATGGAGCGATTTAATACTTTATTTCTTTGGCCAATGCTGTTATCAAATGCATCTCCTGGTGAAACTGTATTTGCCAATACAGAGAATTGCTCACCACAAAGCCCTTTGAAAAAATACCCACATTTTCATAAAGAGGACTGGAATGCTCTGGCAGTTCCGGTACATAAATTTACCAACCAAATACATGAAAAAATTGACTTGGAAGAGCCTGTCGGTAAAGATATTAATATAAATATAGATGAAATACCTAAAGAAATAGAATCATTAGACAGTGATTAATTAAACAAATCTTTACAACAAAACAAAATTATTTGACAATAAAGCAGTAAGTTTTGTAAACATTTCTATTAAGTAAAAATATATACCACAATGTATATATTTTTACTTAATAGAAATGTTTACAAGACTTAATCAGTTTGCCAAAATATATATTTTAAATATTTTTTTTCATTCAAATATATTTTTGCAGGCAGTTGATAAAGCTGATGTGAATGCTTAAAAATTGCTGTACTTTTCTGATCCATTTAATTAAGGATATCATAGTACTTCTGAATCCAATTTTGTAATACAAATATTACTTAGTTAATTTTAATATTTATTGGCTAATATTGTGTCTTAAAAGTTGTTACTTTATATCCTAATATTTTCATAAACGAAACAATTAAAATAGTTGTTCCGCTTGATAATAATGTGTTTTTTTTCAGCTATACACTGTTTCCCACACACACCATTCCCCACTTTCCGCCGAAATCTAGAGGTATTGCGTGATGAGTGAAGAAATGAAAATATAAATTTAAATAAATATTTCATTTCCTCGAGTAGGGATCGAACCCACGACCAGTCAGTTTTACAGTCACACTTTGTGCCTCTGCACCATAACTGGCCTAATATTAATATATTGTTAGAAAACAATATACGACGATATAAAACGGACGGATATGTTTCCAACGTACTCGGGTAGAGGTTCCACGTAATTACAATAAGTGACATGTATCACTCAATAACAACACTACACACTAGATACCTTCCAATCAGGGCTTTCGCCTACAAGCAACTGAAACTGGGTCCGTTTGACACAATTCCACTGCTTTTATTATCTTTTTCACCGAAATCTACCCACATTTACACTTGTTAGTCATGAAAACTCCTAATAGCACAGTAGGAAATAAGGAATAGGAAACCCTCGCATACTCCCATTCCCACTTCCACCCTACGCAATTATCGACCGTTAGAAAATTTTTACATCGGGGAGTCGACCACTGCTACGTCGTTGGACACCTAAGAAATGAGCTTCATAAGGTGAATAATGGCTTTCATCAAAACAAGCTTTTAGTTTCCTTCCAGCATTGTGAAAATACTAACAATGCCACCCACCCACCATTCTACTATGTGTGAAGACAGTCATAGACAGAATTGGTAACATCTAAAAACAGCACCACTTTTTTGTTAGGCTTATAATTATAAAGTTTATATTCAAGCCTAATAAAAAAAATGAGCTAATTCTTGAGACCAGTGAAAAGTAACATGCCTTTGTATTATACAGGCGTATATAGATGTGATTGAGGCTTATCTCCGAATAAACCAACTATATTTACATCACGTTTGATAAGCCCTGTAGCCTTGCAAGGGAGAACAGATATACATATACTTAATCCTCGAGTGATCTGCAACTTCTGCGAGGCTATTGAAATACCAAAGAGAAGACGGTTGGAAACTTTATACTCTTGACTCTTAAAAATATTTCATTGAAGACGTGTCCCATGGTTTTTTATTTAGAATTCACCTTCTAAAGGTGCAAATAAGCAGGCGAAGCTGCGCGCGTCTGTTAGTATATAAACTACATACTATATATGTATTTACTTACATTAAAACATTATATAATTTATAACCTATAATAAAACACATTATCATATTTTAACATTTTTTTATTTATTTGTTTTATTGGTAAGTGTGTTGTAAAGTGGCCACCTTTCAAGTAAGTACATATTGTTACAAAAAATATTTTATCATTCCTTTTTAGTTTCTAACTACATTAAAGTTATTTTTAACTTGATTTTATCATATAAAATTTCCAACACTTTCTCCATAAAAAAATTGTCTTGTTAGGGTTCTCTTTCTCAAAAGAGTAAGGGTTATTATATTTGGCTGTTTGTCAAAACCATTTTTCTCAATGTTGCGATTGCGGAGATATCGAGCTAAAATTAAAGTTAAATAGAAAAGTCTACATTCTCTTCGAGCAGCATTGCTGCATTTTGTATGATATTCGACGCAATACCAAAATCTATAATGTACTTCCCGTGATCGAAATTATGAAATTTGGGAAGAAGTAAGAACTTATAATAACAAAAAGCTTATTTTTTAGTTCATTTCGTACTTTTGTAAGTTAGTAATCATGAAATTAGTACGGAACCATCGGTGGGCGAGACCGACTTGCACTTTTCTCGCTATTTTTCTCTTATATTACATGTTTTCCAGGAAACTCCATAGCGTCCAATCGTTTGTAAATATCTAACATTGTAGGCCTTTCGTTCCCTCTGTATTTAGTACAATGTATACCTATCGATACAAATTCCCGGCACAGTTGTGGAATCGAATTTGGTGTGTTCGCTAGGTTTGTGTCTTCTAATGTGGCTGTATGGAAAAAAAGGTGAAAAATACATGTTATTAATTTGTTAAATTGTTTTACAATAATTTGTTTTTATATTATTTTAAAAGAATTAAATATTATGTCACTATATAAATATATTAATGGGTGTTTTCCAAATGGAAATTAATTATATAATATGTACATTTTTTCACTCTGGTAAGAAGACAAAGTGCGGCGTTGAGTTCCGCCACCTTATACGCAATGTCTTAAATAGGGCGGAAGATGGGAAACGGCGTGTTTCAATACTGGATTCCCTCCGTCTATCATGCTATTCTAAATTAACAGAGTTCAATCTTTAGATAAGCAAATTTTTGTACAATAAATGTTGAAGTTAATAGTTTATTGGGACAAAAGATATTTTCTTAATAAAAATATACATAATAAATTTAAATATAATTTTTTAAATTAACACAATGGTTATGGTAACACAATTGCAAATTCAAATCGAAAATATATTTTATAAAAATATTTATAAATATTTCCTTCAACCTTGAGAGTTCAACTACTAAACAGGTAATAGTTCAATTTTATTAACTTTTTATAACTCAAAAAACCTTCACAACTCACCACAATCAATTCTCTGCGAAGCAATATGATGTATATAATCACTCAAGAGAACCATTTCCCTATTTTTATCTAAGACTGGTAAAGCGGTGGCCATTTCCAACATAACTACACCATAACTAAAAACGTCCACGGCAGGGGACAGGCACCTGTAGCGGAGGTAGTCGGACGGCAGATACGGTCGAGTACCATTTATTCTATAACATACACATTATATACATAAATATATGAACAAAAATTACTATTTTTGGGATTTCAATGATTTTGTAGAATAATAAACCATTTTCATCATTAGAAGTATCGGAAAGTAGAAGTCATTTTAAGGTTAATTGTGGATGCCCCGAGAAGAATATAATCTAAAGTAAGAAAAATTCTAAAAATAAATCTGTGCAGACATCTACAGCTAAAGACGGCCACGACTCGTCAACCGTACTGTAGACTCCGAAATAACGTTTTAACAATAAAAATGAATGAGATGAGAATTTGTATTTAAGTGCAATAAAGATTATATTATATTATTATATAAGATAAAAATACTCACTTAGAAACTTTCATATAACCTCTATCGTCATCATACGGGCCTTTTCTAGCGAGTCCGAAATCACCTATTTTGGGCATCGTACACTGATCTAACAGAATATTAGCTGGTTTTATATCACCGTGTATTAATGGCGTGCCTTCCATTGTGTGTAAATACTGAAGACCTCTGAAATAATTACAAACAAGTTTTATTGAAACTCAGTTTAATTTCACGTTGTATCCTAGCAAGTTTCTAAAAATATATAACACTAAATATACGCGATTACCCAGGAATTGAACCCGTTGTGGCGCTGGGGCACGTGATATTGTAAACAGGAGGGTTGTGGGTCCGATTCCCACTGAATGAAATTCTTAATATTTTCATTTCCTCGCTTTGGTAGCGAAGCATAGCCAGAGTTAAATTCTGCCACTCCATATACAATGCCTCGAGAATTCAGCAGTACGCGCAGAACGGAGTAGTCGTACGTAGTATGTAGTCTTAACACTAGGTTTCCAGGTTCCCACTGCTTATGCTGCTGTGTGCAGCGTAAAGCTAAAATAAAATAAATTGTCATCATTTCTTTCATCGTTCATCAAAATATATCTAAATTAATATATACCTGGCAACACCATGTGCTATTCTGTATCTTTGAGGCCACGTCAAAGGTGGTTGATCAGATTTTAATCTTAGCCTTTGCTCTAAAGAACCGCCTGCCATTAATTGATATACTAGGCAGGTTTCTGGACCTTATGTTATAAATAATAATAAAGTAAATTAAATTAAAAATTTACTAAAAAAACATTAACCGAAATTCCAAAAACGATATTAAAAAATAAAAAAGTGTTAGAACAATATAAAATATACTGGTCATATTTAATAAAATTAAATTAATTGAATGAAAAAAAGAATAATTTAAAGACAAAAAACAAACTTCAAAATAATACAAAAGAAAACTAACTACTAACAAAAATACAAACAAATAATAAATTATGTTGCCATTATTAGAATTTTACTTAACACGATGGAAATAAGTATAGCCCGACGAATACATTACGAGTCAAACTCTCATGTAGTCGTATGCATAATATTCGATATGCGGAGTTCGTGATTACTTTATGTTATACACACAGTATGGCGCCGCAAACGACACTTAGCGTCGCGCTCTACAGTACTTTAGTGTTTCTTTTCTAACCTCCGACGAGAAACGGAAACGAGGGGTCATAAATTTGGCCACTTTGTCTGTCCATGTGTGTTTGTCTATCTCTCTCTATCTGTATGTGTGTGTATAATCTTGTAAATCCTTGTCGGGCTATAGAAATCCCACATAAAATCTAAATTTAGTACTTAAAATCAACATAACAATTCTTTAAAAAATATATTTTACCTCCCAAACTGTATCCATATAAGGGCAATATGTTATCATGTCGGTATTGATTTAAACACATTTCCCGTATAAGTTCTCTATTCTTATCGTCGTTATCGCGTAATCTCTTCACTGCAACCGGTAAAAGTTTCCATTCACCTGTAAATATATAATTCAACTTCAATAAGGGAGCAGAGGCACAAGCTCGTAGCTTGTTTAACAAAAGTGATCCATACTTTATCACAAAATAATAAAATACAATACAAAAAATATCACTGAAATTAAAAAGAAAAAAGATCCCACAAAATATAGCAAAAAATACCTTTAAAAACTTGTCCAAACCCGCCTCTGCCCAACAAATTCTTTGCACTCCAGTTATTAGTGGCTTCCTTCAAATCGTTGTATCTCAACATCGGTATGGCGGACGCGTTTCTTAATATTTCATCGTGTACGCCTCGAGTTGATAATGTATTCTAAAATTAGGAGAAAGAATAGAATATAATGGAAATAATAAATTTAAATATTTCATTTCTTCGAATGACGATCGAAACCACAACCAGTCGCGTTTTTCAGTCACACTTTGTGCCTCTGCGCCACTACTGGCCTCAAGAATGGCTAGAATATATTAATAAAACAAAATAATAAAAAGATATTGCCATACTAAGGAGTATGACTGTAAACGCGACAGGTTGTGGCTTCGATTCCCATTCGAGAAAATGTAATATTTAATACTTTTATTTCTTCGCTCTGGTTGGTTCAAAGCGCGGCGTTGTGTTCGATCACTCAACACGCAATTCCTTCAGAATTTGGCGGAAAATCGGGAATCATTTCCCCATATCTTTACTAGTTTCTTTGTACTTACCTTGCTGTGTGAGGACTAAAATGTGAAGCTAAAAAAGACTAAAATATTTAAAATACGTGTCGTCGAGCAACCGTGGTTAGGTCCACAACACGCATTGTGTGTGGGGAACGGTGTGTTTTGAAAAGTTTCCCGTGTCTACTCTGTGGGATATGATGGATACAGCATGAACCAAAAAAAACTTACCTTTGAAGTATCACTATTACTATTATCTGTTGATGATCTTATTATAACGGGCTGTGGCGGCGGAGACGGAAGTCCCTGTAAGAATATGTTTTTTATATACTTAAGTAGTTATATAATTAATGTAATACAAGGAACAGCTTCTCGTTTTTATTTATATTAGTTAATATAAAAGTGTTTTAAAAAAGCGGACTTAGCCAAAGCCAAAAGCGGGATACATAAAAAATATAAATAATCATTAGTGTTTATTACTTTTACTACTTATCATTTTATTATTAGTTTGACTCTTTAATAAAGATTTCAATAGTTATAGACAGCAATATAAAGTGTTTCTAATAGTAAAAACATCCATATACTTAAAATAATAATTGTTTGGTTTACCCAGTTTGACAGTTAATTCTTCAGACTAGTTACGCATTAAAAATTTACGTATAGAAATAAAAAATCAGCTTTACGTTGTATCCCGCACATAGCAGGGATGCAGAGGGAACCTAGTGGTACGACACTCCATTCCCCACTTTTCGCCTAATCCTGGAGGCATTGCGAGTTGAGTGGCGGAAGTCAACGCCGCGCTGTTCGTCGACATCAGAGCGAAGAAATGAAAATATAAATTTAAATAAATATTTCATTTCTTCGAGTGGGGATCGAACCCAAAACCAGTTGCGTTTACAGTCACACTTTGCCACTGACATCTGGCATTTTTCACAATGCTTGGAATGTACTCTTGAAAGCGGGACAATGCCTGTCACGTACGGTATATATAATTTTGGGCAGAAAATCGGGACATCCCGTCCCAAAAAAACAGGACACCCGGCACCGCTGGTTTTAAACTGAATGAATAAATGATAGTTCTAGACAGACAGATAGAGATCTTTAAACTAATTATACAGAGAATTCACTGTTATACCTCTAACTAAGAGTTCTTCCATATAAAACTAACCTTTTTAATACGAAGCACAGGAACTGGTAAATTATCATCACTGGCTTCAACTTTTTGTGTCTTTTGTTTCTGTTGATTGACACCTGTAATTAAGAAACACATAACTTTTATTTACCTGGCCTATACAAGGCTTGTGAAGAGAAAATTGAATGCCAGAGGCTTTAGGCTTTAGGTTAAATTGTGGCTCTTGTGGCATTGGTACTATAAATATCATATCTAAAAAAAACTAAATATACAAATAATACCAACCATTTGATGAATGTGGATGTTTATCTTTTAAATTTTTATCATGTTTCTGTAATAAACTATTAAACCTATGATCCATTATTGGAGCTAAACACCGTAAAGCTGGTACATGTTTCATACGATGCAATAAAACAAATAATTCCTCTACTCTATGGTTTAATTGACCCCAAGTTCTAAAAAGTTGATCTGTCGGAGATGACATTTGTCGTTTTGCCATTTGTTCTATTTCCTGAAAATATATAATATATTACAATGTAACTAATGTAATTGCTTGTTATATTTTGTTTAGTGTCATGCAGATACATCTTACATAATGCATAGTAGGCAGAGGGAACCTAGTGTTGGAACACTCCATTCAATATTGTGCTTTGAGTTGTGTAATCTAATGCCTATCAATAGTTACAGGAGTGACAAATGATATGCTGCTATGCTACAAATGACTTCTGAGTAATTGTTAATAATAGAATTTAGTAATAAAAACAAGGTTATAGTTCAAAGTTCACACATAACATAAAGGCCAATAAATATTTGAGGAAAATAAATTATAAGTAGAATGAATGAATATGGAAGTATTTTTAAATTTTTTTGATAATAAATATACATTTTTGGCTTTCAATTTCTACTATAAATTATTAACTTATGGTGAGGTGGGAAAATTTATTATTTACATTTTTTTATTCTTAACACTTGAATTCTAGTTTAGCCTTTTGCAGATTTATTTTATATCATGAATTTAATTTATTACTGTTAATTTAATTAATTTATTACTGTACATTTTACTATTAAAAATAGGGCTATTTTTGATAACCCATTCAAATCTATTTTAATATATTAGAAGTTCTATTAAATCAAATACAGTTATTTATTAGTAGTTTTTCACATTACTGTAGGCATTTAAATATTTTTATTTTTTAAGAATTAAATATAATGCCATGACCTAGAAGCCTATATTTAAAATGATATGTCGAGTTTCCTTAGCAAATGAAACATTTAAGAATTGATCATCAACTGATAATCAACATGTTTTCAGAAATAAAAAAAGCTTTATTTGCGTTATTGGATACTTCCTTTTTCTTGGGTATTTCCATTAATGATGGCCCTTTTAGATCTACGGTTGGGAAAATCCCAATCAAAATGTATACAAAATTCTGAGACTTACATTGACATCGAAGGCGGAATATTTCATATAATTGCCAGCTAGCTCTTTCCAGTCATTGTCGTGATCCAACAATCTACATAATTCCTTATTAATATCAAAGGGTAATTCGTAAATATACATTTTAAGAGTCACGTATTATTTTATTTTAAATTCCTATATAAATAAACACCATCCCAGATAAACACTTGTCGACAACTAATTTGACATTAGCATTTAGACACATGACTCGGAGTCGAATGTCACTCATATTTGTCACAGAGTACTCTAATGTCAATGTCAGTTTAAATCCTGTTTCTTTTTTTCTATATTTGCAAGCGGCTAATTAATGAACTTTAATAAGCAGTATACATTGTATAAATAGATTATATAACTTTCATACTAATTAATTATTTAAAAATTCAAATGATTATATGTTATGGCTCTTTGACTATGGCGTTCCGAACGCGCCAGTTTAAATAATTATACTTTACATCAACATCGACGACGTACTTAATTGATTGGTGTAGTAGCTTGTAATAGTTTTGCTTTTAATTTCACAGCAATATGGTTATAAATACTATTAAGGGTAAAAAACTGCAACATTGTCGGTTTATTTATAAGAAAATATATACTGCCGGTTTTACCAAATAAATACAATGAATTTCGTTTTTCAAAAACATTACTTAAAATGTATCGAAAACTATAATATAATAAATATTCCAAATGCTTGAAAATATACTATAATATGCCAATGTTAATTGATTTTTAAAAAATACAAAATAATTGCAATTACTTATTCAATTTTGTATAGGTACTTGTATATTAAGATAAGAAATAAGTTTACAAATAGTCAAATTGTTATGATTTATTCTGAAATAGTTAAATATTATATTATATATTGCTTTAAAATTATATACGTATTTTCATAGTTTCAACTTATATGTGCTCCTTTTAATTTAAGTAACTCAAAAAATCAAATTGGGCTCTTCTTCATCAGTTGTAGAATCGTCATCCAAGCATCTGGTTGATATTAGCCGCTTGTACCAATGCGCTGATGCTCTTGCACGTCGCGGTCTGTTTTCATCTTTGAAATCCACTTCAAAAAGTCCGAATTTAACACTGAAATATATTTTCAGATAGAAATTATTACAATAGTCGCTTTTGCTATGTCTAACACGTAAATGGTGTATCGGTGTATATTTATATTTTTTTATATAAAAAAAAATTGACACGAAAAAGGTTTAGTTAACTAATCATAAAATGTTAGACGAGAGTTTGTAAATTCAATAGCTACTTTATAAAAGTAAGTTAAGAAAATAGCTACCTACTTATATAGATTTGTAAAATATTTTGAGCTTTTTTCTTATGTTACCTTAATCCACTGTCCCATTCAAAGTTGTCCATGAGACTCCATGCTGTATACGCAATAACGTTGCATCTATCTAGTTCAATAGCATCTAACATTGCATCCATATACTTTTTAAAATAAGATATTCTATCAAAGTCTTTAAGGCCTCCTAAAGTAGCGAAACCATTTTCAAATACTATAATTTGTGGGTTGTTACAATTGTTCTTCACCCAATTTAAGGCCAATCTCATTCCGTGAGGAATTATCTGGAAGGACGATAGAGACACCAATCCAGCATATATATTTTTAACAACATTAAAAACAAATTAAATGTAACTTAAAATTTTGTATTAGGCAAAAAAAATCACAGATATTTATAGTCAAGAATCCCTTAAAGATGTATTAATAAATTTACAATATCAATATTATCATCAGACTTACAGTTACATGAGGCACAGCTCCCTTTTCATAGTCTAAATATGAGGAATTAGCGCCAATGTCGTCATCGTATGAGGGTATGGGAAACTTGCCGCTTTCATAGTTGTCCCTTGTATAAAACTTTGTAGAATAATGGTTAAAACCGTAGAAATCACTGGTGCCTATTAAAAAATATGAAGTGTATACAACCAATCAGCTTCACACTGTATCTCGTACACGGGGAGGCAGAGAGAACCTAGTGTTAAGACACTCCGTTCCCCACTTTCCACCGAAGGAGGAGGCACTGCGTGTTTAGAGGTGAAACTCAACGCCACGCTTTGCCTCGACACCAGAGCAAAAACTTTGAAATACTAAGAAGGGTAGTTTTAATGAGTTTTTTTTTCAAAAAAAAAAAATGTTTATGCGTTTTTTAAACGTGTATGTAATCGAAAATTAACGTAATAACGTAATTTAAATAAACGAAAGCCACCCTAAAGAAGATGAAAGCCGACTATACAGTGTACCGTTTTGAGACAACCCAGAAATGGTCACGTTACTTATAGGTACCCAACTAACCTTTGGCATACGCAATTTCTTCTTCTGTATATTCTGGGAGTCTGCTTCTAGGAAAACCTTGTTGGGTACTTTTTTCACTAAGTCGTTTTATGACACGATCGGGAAAGCCACCCTTCGAACTGAATATGGGGTGAATATAAATTTCGACTTCAAACGCCATAGCGTCCAACCCCGCTTCAATGTCACTCGAAGAGTCAGTAGCGCCAGTACGAAAATCTGTGGCTATAGTAATACCACATACACCTGAAAAGATTTCAAGATTTTAGGCGTATTTTTATTCATTTTCACCCTTTAGCCGGTACTAGGGTAGACACATTTTTATGGTTATATGATCTTTAGTTTTAGTCGTAAAGGTGGTTATTAGTTTATTGTATAAAAACATATACTGTCCGCGAGATCGTAAACTGAGCTTTGTATTTGTGTGTGTGATCACTAAAAGTAGACCTAGAAAAAATTCTTTTAAAAATATTTCCTCCCGTCTGTTGTCACATACATGTACACTTTTTTATTCTTGCACAGTGATCGTGCCGTCTTTTTCTTTGACTTTTCGTAAAAAAATATTAAGATTTAAACTTATGACATTGCTATCTGTATAAGAGGTGTAATTACGTCACATAAGAGATTCACAGACACTTACACTATCTGTGTACACTCACACAAATGCAATGCTCAACTAACGTCTCACGCACTGTAGCTCTTTTATGTTAACTGTCTAGAGAATAGTATAATAGTATGCACAATAAGAACATACCTACAAATTATATAGCCTTCGTAGATAAATAGTATACAGCGTTGTCTATTAAGTAAGAAATGGAATGTAAGTATTAATATATAATATTCTTTATATAATATTCTTTATTGCACTAAAAAAATACATAATAAACAATATATAGACATTTTGTGTACAAAGGTGGACTTATCTCTATAAGAGATCTCTTCCAGTCAACCAGTGGAAGTGGATGAGTGAGTAGCGAGCAAAACAAAGTACAATTTAAGAAATTAAAAATTATATACTAGTACCGAAATACAGCTAAAATATATATACGTACATATATAAGAGTAAACTATTATAATAAATATATACATAAATACATACATATATATATATACAATATACATACACTATATAATATATATATTAGAGATGAAAATGCGGTAATAAAGCTTAAAAATTGTTCAAGATCTACTGGTTTAGGGAAGCAAGAAAATATTTTTTTAATTTGGATTTATAGGAGATTATGGATGGGCTTCTCTGGATGGATTTTGGGAGTTGGTTCCATAAGGATGCGGCATGGACTGAGAAGGATTTTTGCAGGAATTTGGTGTTACTCTTCGGAATGTCAAGCATCGGTATGACACAAGACCTCCTAGAGCGTGTAGAAGTGGGAAGTACGGTAAAGCGGGAGCGTAGATAAGACGGGAAATGTTGATAGTTAAGGATTTTAAACAGAAGTGAGAGGATGTGCATATCTCGGCGAAGTCGGATTGGGAGCCAATTAAGCTGAGCTCGAAATTGGGAAACGTGATCATATTTACGTAGACCAAAGACAAAGCGTATAGTGAGGTTTTGAAGTCGCTCTAGCTTGTTAAGTAGCTCCTCCGTCACATCTAAATAACAGACGTCAGCGTAGTCAAGAATTGGCAAGAGAAGAGATTGCGCTAGCATAATTTTGGTTTTATGAGGGAGGAAATATTGGAGACGCTTAAGAGAATGGAAAGAGAAATGTATGCGTTTGCTAATGTCATTAATATGCGACGCCCAGGACATGTTACTGTCAAAGGTTAGACCTAAGTTTTTAATTTTATTACAGTATTTAACTTCAACACCCGAATAAAGAATTTTTGGCGTTGAATCCCAATTTATTTTAACTCTAAGTTTATTATTGCCAATAATAATTGCTTGTGATTTTTTGGGGTTAACTAGCAATCCAAAAGATTCAGCCCAAGATTTTATAGCACTGAGATCTTTATTTAAGGATGCAATAGCCTTGGGTAATTCGGTCAAGCAATGACAATATAACTGCAAATCATCTGCATACAGATGGTAGGGAGAAGAAATGATTTTAGAGATATTATTAATGAATATAGAAAAAAGAAGTGGAGAAAGAACGCCGCCTTGAGGGACGCCAGCAGTGAGTTCTAACCACGTCGATACAACATCGTTAGCTTTAACACACTGCTGGCGACCGAAAAGGTAAGAGTGGAACCATTCAATAACTGAGGTTGAAAGGTTAACTGCACGAAGAGTGCCTAGAAGTATATCAAAATCAACAGAGTTGAACGCGCTGCTGAAATCCAGTAGTACCATTACAGTGAGCTTGGTATTATCCATAGCACACCGTATGTCCTCCGTGATATTCAACAACGCAGTAACTGTGCTGTGGTAAGGATGAAAGCCGGATTGGTAAGGACACAGTAGGTTATTGGAGGAAAGGAAAGAGTAAAGTTGATCATTTACGATGGACTCAAGGACCTTGGATAGGATTGGAAGTATAGATATGGGACGATATTCAGTGACACAGGTGGGGTTGGAAGTTTTAGGTATAGGAACGACACAGGCCTTTTTCCACTGAGCTGGAAAAACATTACATGTCAGTGAAAAATTTAATATGTGGGTGACCACTGTTATAATGCTTTCCAACACAGGAAGGATCATGTCGAGACTTAGACTGTCACTACCAATGGCTTTAGTGGAAATAGATTTGATATACTTCCTGACATCATCCTCAGTAACCGTTTTAAATGAAAAAGGAGCAGAGTCGGGTAGGTCAATTTTAGATAGAAGCGTAAGTGTTTCAGATTTTATTTTTATTTTTAATATTACCTTTTTGTACTGGTCTGAACTCCTCATCATAAATGTGCCAGGCTCGAGCATGTGCCAATATAAGATTTTTTGCAGTAATATATTCACCGATCCCTGTAGCGTTTAGTCTTGGTGCTAATCTCTTCAATCCATATCCAAATAAACAAACTTGTTTGGGCTCATTAATTGTTACCCAAGTCTTCACTCTGTCACCAAATAACTGATATAATTTCTTAGCGTAATCTCCGAACCAATCTATGAACAGAGGGTTTGCCAATCCTCCCAAATCCTGTAAGTTTTGTGGCAAGTCCCAATGATATATAGTAACAATAGGTTCTATATTGTTTTTTATTAGCTCATTAATTAAATTGTTATAATATTCGTAGCCAGCTTGGCTAACTTCGGTAGTGAAGCCATTTGGTATCAAACGTGGCCAGGATATGGAAAATCTGTAGAAATCTACTCCCAAAAATTTTAACATTTCAATATCTCTTTTATAGAACTCATAAGACTTGCAAGTGTCATCGCCGGTAGTACGGTCCACCACTGCTGCTGGATCATTGTGACATAGAGTATCCCAAATACTTGGTTTTTTGTCTGAAAAATTGGAATGATTTTAAAATATGAAGAAGCGTTATAAAGCAGTTATTTGTTGTAATTAAATTTATGTTATAGTTATATTTAAATGCATCGAAGGCAGGAGTAATGATTTGAAATCCCAGTGAAGAGAATATCTACGATTGTTGGATAAGATATTTTTTTCCTAGAGGTAAGTACGTGTACGTGTGAAATATTTCTAATTCTAATTGTATTTACTATGCCCTTTATTTCTTTAAGTCTTATGTCTTTACATGCAAATGGGTAAAAAAAGTATAATATTAAAAAAACTGATAAAAAGTAGTATATAAATTTACATTACATTCGAAAAGACATTCTTCAATAAATCATTTAATACGAACTAATTAATTAATTAAAATCCCTAAAGTAAGTTATTAATTTTAAAATATTGACTAAATATTACTTACAAGTAACCACTATTTAATTTAAAAAAGTGGCTTTAAAATGTAGGTACGATAAGAACAATCCTCGCTCAAGAACACATAAGAATTATCAACAGATATTGTCTTTTAAAATGAAATTGAGTATTCTTCTATAGCATTAGATAGGCTCTTTCTTAAAAACCTAGCACTTATTTTTATAATTAACCTAAAAAATACCAAATAAATATAATATATAGATACATACCCGCAGCATTCCACGCGCCTTCAATCTGGTAAGCAGCAGTAGCTACGCCTAATTTTAAATTCTTTGGCAAATTTCTTTTCATGATTATAAAATTCGATGTAGGTATTTAATAAATAAGTAATGAACTATAAAATTTTTAAATTTAATTACTTGGTCCGTCTTCGTCGCTTTCCCCAGGCACACTGATATCATAGATTGCAGCAAACGTTGTTGCACTGTAAAATTTATTTAAACAATTACATGATGATCAGGCCAGTTAAGAGGCTGGAGTAAAATCGCGACAAATTGTGGCTTCGATTCCTATTCGAGAAAATTAATATTTAATATTTTCATTGGCTCGTTCTGGTATCAAGACAATACGCAGCGATGAGTTCCGCCACTCAACACGCAATGTCTCCAGAATTCGGTGGAAAGTGGGGAACGGAATGTTCTAACACTAGGTTCCCTCTGCCTACCCTGCTGTGTGCATTATACAGCGTGAAGCTGGTTATTGAAGTGTATACTATACATAAAATAGGTATTTTCTATTTACATAAAAGGTTTTATTATATACCTACCTTATTTAAGATTCTTTCACGCAATTTTTTTCATTAGGTCCTTGATCGTTTCAATGTTGAAACAAAAAATATAACAGACATTTCATTTGAATTAATATAATATTTTTTTAATTTAACCTATACAATTTAATATTTTAAAAGACACTCGATTTATATTTACTTTATCTGTATATGAAACAAAAACAAATCATGTGTCAAAAACAACAATCAATTAGATGAAATATTTCACTTTAATTATTAAATAGTACAGTACTTACCTAATATAATAACACCAAACCGTAACTATACTACAATTACTAATAGAATTTAATACATAAAATTAATTAAAGTGATGCTTATTATGTTTTATTAATTGAATTAGTTTCATTGGCTATTGATTTTTGTTTTAAGGGACAAATAGATTGACTTGCCTTTATCAAACACAGTCGTAATGTGGCAGACTTTATGAATTTGAAGGTATTTGAAAAAATATTTGTTAGGTACTGTTTTATTAACAGTTTACATCAAAAAAAGTGGCGGTAGTATTTTTAATTTAAAAACAAATATTTGTCGAGATATTGAATTTTTTATATCAATGAAATTCACGTTTTATTAAGTAAATTTGTAATAATGATATTTTTTTTACAAAACAACAAAGTTTTTTCTAAAAAACGTTAGGGCGGCGTGAAATTCACTTTGGAAAACAGGTTCATCCATTTTTCGAGATTAACCTACCAGAATAGATGAAATAGATGAAAAAAAAAATAAAGAAAAGTATCGTGATTTTTAAATACATATAGGATAAGAAAAACACCATTTAACAAATGTATATAATATTATACTAACACTATCCGCGCGACTTTGCCTCCTTGAATTGTACGAATATTTTTAACAAATTAAAAGTATTCCACACACAGGAGAGAAAAAAAATATTTTTAGAAAACGTACAAAAATTTGAACGTACCGGAATTTGAACCCACGGTGTTGGAGACCGTCCAAGCGCTCTGTCGTCCAATCCAAGAAATTCTTGTTACAACTTATTAGCATCTCATTTCATTGTTAACATCTCTGTAGGGAGATTTTTCAAATGTAGTTTTTTTACATATTTTAGTATAGTTGTATTGTGGTTATATATGTATAATTTAATTTGATTCTACTCGCAAAAAAATCAAATTTATAGTCATTTCATATCTATCTAGGAAGGCGAAAAAACGAGATTTTTCCTGCGTAATTCCCGTGGGTTTGACTGGGATAAAATGCATCCCATACGTTACTCCACAATTCCAAATCTTTCAGTGTTAGTCTCGTAAACATTGATTTAACTGTTCCGGAGAGTAGCCCGGACGAATAGAAAAATAAAGAAATACTTTTTGTAGCTAAAATCACAGACAGACAATTCAATAATATTTATTTATAAATATTTTATATAACGCGATATGTCCAACTGAAATGCACTGATAAGCTGTTATCACGGTTGCAATTATAACACACTTTCCTTTATATTGTGGCATCCTTAATCTATCTACATTTTGAGTCAATATTTTCTATCTCCTATCTATATAAATAAAATTGAAGTGGGTGTCTTTGATTCCTAAATAACTGTGTTTTTTCAAGTGCATAATGATATTTACACGATACTAAGTAACAAAGAAACGATTTTATTTTTTTAATTTCACATTTTAAATTATAATCTTTAATTTTAAAATTTAATAAATACAAGTCAGTAATGAAAAACTAAAACACTACCGGTGCATAATATTAATTGAAAAAAATAAAATAAAAATATAGGCAATGATTTTTATTCTTCTATAAACATTAGCTAAACTATATCGCAAATTTTATTATAACACAATATTGTAAATGCGAAAGTAAATGAATATGTATAAAAATAAAAGAATTACAATTATTTAATTTCGTATATTTGTGTAAGTATAACGTTAAAATAAATTTACAAATTATATTTTTTTATAGTTTAAACTAAAATATTTTTAACACATATTAAAATACATATATAACTCAAAAAATTGAATTTGTCTCTTCTATATCAGTTGTAGAATCGTCATCTAAGCATCTGGTTGATATTAACCGCTTGTACCAGTGCGCTGATGCTCTTGCACGTCGCGGTCTGTTTTCATCTTTAAAATCCACTTCAAAAAGTCCGAATTTAACACTGAAATACATTTTCGAATAAACATCATTGAAATGATCGCTTCTACCAAATTTTAAAGGAAAAAAGTTAAGCAAAATTAATCGAAAAATATTAGATGAGAATTGTAAATTCAATTATTACGAAGAGTAACTTTACATATAGGTACCTTATAAGGCTAAAATATGTTGGTTTGTTGAACTATTATTAATATTTATCTTATATTACCTTAATCCATAATCCCATTCAAAGTTGTCCATGAGACTCCACGCTGTATACGAAACCACGTTGCATTCATCTAATTCAATAGCGTCTAACATTGCCCCTATATACTTTTTATAGTAAGATATTCTATCACAGTCTTTAAGGCCTCCTAAAGTACCGAAACCGTTTTCAAATACCATAATTTGTGGGTTGTTACAATTGTTCTTCACCCAATTTAGGGCCATTCTCATTCCGTGAGGAATTATCTGGAAGATCAAGGTATTTGTATTTTACTATTTCTTTATTTTATGTGAAGATAAAAATACACGATAATATATATTTTTAGAAATTCAGTTCACTTAACAACATAAAAAATCAAATAGAATTTAAAACTTTGTATTTGCCAAAAAAATCACAGCAAAAGGTATTTATAGTCAAGAATCCCTCAAAGATGTATTAATAAAATTACAATAACAATATTATCATCAGACTTACAGTCACATGAGGCACAGCTCCCTTTTCATAGTCTAAATATGAGGAATTAGCGCCAATGTCGTCATCGTATGAGGGTATGGGAAACTTGCCACTTTCATAGTTGTCCCTTGTATAAAACTTGGTAGAATAATGGTTGAAACCGTAGAAATCACTGGTGCCTATTAAGAAATTTGAAACTTGTATTTATAAAATAATATTTGATGACATTAATGATAATATCTATATCTATTAACGAATAGAAATTAATTTTAAGAGATTTACCCAGCTTACCTTTAGCATACGCAATTTCTTCTTCTGTAAACTCTGGAAGTCTGCTTCTAGGAAAACCTTGCTGGGAACTTTTTTCACCAACTAGTTTTATGACACGATCGGGAAACCGGCCCTTAGAACTAAATATGGGGTGGCTGTAAATCCCGACTTCAAACGCCATAGCGTCTAACCCCGCTTCAATGTCACTCGAAGAATCGGTAGCGCCAGTACGAAAATCTGTGGCTATAGTAATACCACATACACCTGAAAAAAATTAAGAAGATATTAGATTATAAGATATAAGATAAGATATAAGATATTGTTTTCAGTTTCACGTTTTTACCGGTAACAGGGTGGGCAGAGTAAAATTAGTGTCCAGACACTGTTCGAACCCGATACTGTGCATATTGCAATAAGGAAGGATTCGGTGTATATCTATCCAATATAATTATAAAAATAGAGGTGGCCTCATTATTTTCACACACTTATCCATTAGATAAGTAAAAAAAAATATTTCTGCTATTTCACCAGTTTAGGATATTGTATAATAATTTGATTTTTTGTTTTAGTTGCTAAGGTGGCTTTATTCTTTTTATAAATACTTATAATGTAGACTAATTTAGATGTGTTATGTAGATTTTGTGTAAAAACTTCCGAGCCTTGTACAATGATCGTTATCAACTTTGTCTTTCACTTTTAATAAAACTAAACCGGCTTCACGCTGTATCCCGCATATAGCAGGGTAGGCAGAGGGAATCTAGTGTTAAGACACTCCGGCTGCTCCTGGAGGCATTGCATGTTTAGTGGCAGAACGTACCTACATTTTATACAATCTTTGTAGGTAGGGAGGAAGTATAAATAGAATGCAAGTATAAAGAAGAACTGTGTCCACTATAATAATTGTCATGATTCATAAATGATTTCGTTAATATTACCTTTTTGTTCTGATCTGAATTCTTCATCATAAATGTGCCAGGCTCGAGCATGTGCCAATATAATATTTTTGGCAGTTATATATTCACCGATCCCTGCAGCGTTTAATCTTGGTGCGAATTTCGTCAATCCATATCCAAATAAGCAAACTTGTTGGGGTTCATTAATTGTTACCCAAGTCTTTACTCTGTCACCAAATAACTGATATATTTTTTTAGCGTAATCTCCGAACCAATCTATAAACAGAGGGTTTGCCAGTCCTCCCAAATCCTGTAAATTTTGTGGCAAGTCCCAATGATATATAGTAACAATTGGTTCTATATTATTTTTTATTAGCTCATTAATTAAGTTATTATAATATTCGTAGCCAGCTTGGCTGACTTCAGTAGTGAAGCCATTTGGTATCAAACGTGGCCAGGATATGGAAAATCTGTAGAAATCTACTCCCAAAAATTTTAGCATTTCAATATCTCTTTTGTAGAACTCATAAGACTTGCAAGTGTCATCGCCAGTAGTAAGGTCCACCACTGCTGCTGGATCATTGTGACATAGAGTATCCCAAATACTGGGTTTTTTATCTGAAAAAGTATAATAATTATAAAATATGAATAAGTGTCATAAACATTGGCGAAATGGGCTAGAAGCTCTCTTTACGTAAATTCAAATTCCAAATAGACTATTATAAGCACTTTTGAATTGTCGAATAAACATATGAACAAGAAGCTACCACCGGTTCGGAAGGCAGTTCTGCTGAGAAGAGCCGGCAAGAAACTGAACAGTTGCTCTTTTCAAAGTCAATGGTATAATTTAATTATTATATTATCTGGGCAACTGTATCGCTGCACAGAGCAGGGCAGGGCAGAATTTACTTATTTTTATGTCAAATAAATAAATAAATAATATACCTGCAGCATTCCATGCGCCTTCGATCTGGTAAGCCGCTGTCGCTACACCTAATTTTAAATTCTTAGGCAAATTTCTTTTCATTATTGTAAAATTTTATATACTTAATAATAAATAATTAACTACAAAACTCTTCAATTAAAAGCTTGGTCCGTCTTCCTCGCTATCTTTAGAAACACTGATCTTATTTATAAATTGCAGCTTTGTTTCACTATGTAATTTATTTTAACAGAATTATTTAACGATTTTATAAATATGTAAGAAATTTTATTCATGTCTCTTAGAATGAGTACAACACAAAATATAATTCAAATGTAGATATTTACATAAAAAGTTTTATTATATATCTAATTTATGATAATAGATACATCATGTTGTTAAATTACTTTTTTCATAAGGTCCACATGAACGTTCAACTTTGCAGAGCAGACAGAGACCTTGAGCGTAGGAACTTGAGGCAGAAAATTATAACAGAAATTTATTTTGATTTAGGTAATATTATCTATTAATTTTTAAATTAATTTCTTTTTGGTTTACAAAATATATGCGTTATTGAACGCATTCGTAATGTGGCAAACTTTTTGCATTTGAAGGTACCCTAATTCAAAAGTTTTTTTTTTCATTATCACCTTTTTACTACTACATAATATTTAAGATATGAATCGGAGAAAGGTTGGATAGTGTTATTAAATTTGAAATAGATGGTTCTCGAGATATTTTATTTTCATATTAGGTTTATTAAATTAATATAATTGAAAATTAATAATAAAATTGTCCATCTAGTTTTTTTTAAATAGAAAAAAAAAAATGCACTAATTTCCTATGAAATGAACTACAATTAAAAAATTGTTGGCTTATTGCAACATAATATAGGTACATAAGTTTAATAGTATTTAACTGGACAGACAAACACACAGACATACGGAAAACCAAGTGATTCTATCAGAGCTCAGTTTCAACTACGCTACGATGATTTCAATAAAAATGATGACGTCTACCGTTACGCCTGCTACCACTGTATCGTAGTTTTTGTTATATATATATATATTTTATTTTAAAATATGTAAATTTGTCTTTATACACATTTGAATCGTTAAATAAAATAATATTTTAATTAATTTGTTTATACTTTTATGAACTATACACAGAAACCATCGTGGCACAGTGGCTGTTACACAAGCGTGAACACGACGGTGTTGGGGTCGATTCCCACTCGGGGAAATTAAATATTAAATATTTTAATTTCTTCGATCTGGTGTCGAGGCAAAGCGCGGCGTTGAATTAAGCAATGCCACGCAATGTCCCCGGCGGATGCAATCCGGCAATGGAAAGCGGATTGTCTTAACACTAGGTTCTCTCTGCCTGTCCTGCTGTGTGCGAATGACATGTATAACTTTTATAACAAAAAAACATTTTTTTTATTTTATGTTTAATATTAAAATGTTTTTTTTTTTTTAAATAACTTAGTTTCTATAACTTTTTTTATCATCACAGTGTATCCTATATATAGCATGGTAGGCAGAGGGAGAACTAACTTTTTGAATTATTTTTTTATTGTAAGAAAGCTTTAACCCACAACTTACTTAAACTTAAAAAAAATACCTTTGCGGAATGGATGTATAAAAAAAAATAACTTGTTTTATTTCCAGTACTTTTCCGGTACTTTTGTCAATGAATGTCGAAATTGATAATAATAAATTTGTAATAAGAACTGCTACCAGACACCGCGGCAGTAGAACCGCGAAATTGTATACGAAAATATCATTTCAATATTGCGTATTTAATTCGATGGTTCCTAGATAAAATAATGAAAGCGAAAAATCACAAACGTCTTTCCTCTGAGGAGGATAGTTTTAATGAGATTTTTGCAAAATTTTGAAAAAAATATGGTGCTTGTAAGTTAGTCGCCCACTGCTGGGCATGTACTGCCAACAAATTGAGAGTCGCCTTTGTGGTGGGCGAGGGTTGATGGTTCGATTCCCTCCCGGGATTTGTGTAATATGTAGGAAACAGAGTGTCTTAACATTAATTTCCCTCTGTCAATTCTGCTATTCGCAAGACACTGTAAAAGTGAAGAAATTGATTATCTTTTTTTTTTTTTTTTTTGTCAAATATCCATCAAATATCCATACAACTATATATTTACATTGATGAAGGCACTACAAAAAACCACGAAGGTTTGTCTCGAGTACCAAAACTCGTCTAAATTATAG
>HE669201.1:0-33806 GCA_000313835.2 Heliconius melpomene melpomene | reverse complement strand
TCTTTTTTTTTTTTTTTTTATTTTCTGTCAAATATCCATACAACTATATATTTACATTGATGAAGGCACTACAAAAAACCACGAAGGTTTGTCTCGAGTACCAAAACTCGTCTAAATTATAGATTTAAATAATGTTTTTTTAATAATTGATTTAAGCTCCTCTGAGTAATTTTACTTCTTATTTTAGGGTCTAGATTATTTATTAAGTTAGGAACCATGTATGCCCGGGTGCGCTGTCCGTATTTGTTACTAGCTGATAGTGAAACTAATCTATTTTGTGTGATATTACGTGTTGCAATTTTATGAGAAATTTTATATTGAAACTGCAAGTCGAAATAATTTTCTTTTAATATTGTAAAATTAATTTTATCATAAAGGGGAATAACTTGGCAGTATTTAAAGAGAAGGTTTTCATCAGTTGCCGCTTGCAATTTAATTTTTAAAGGGACGATGTTCTTCAATATTCTAACCTGCAGCCGGTATATGTAACTCAAGTATGTTTTGTCCGTTCTGCCGTAACTACTAAGTCCATATGACATAATTGAGTCAGCTAATGCGTTATAAAGCATCATCTTAGTCTTATACGTTAATCTATTCTTGACAATAAAAATATTTGCCAAAAATGATCTTAGCTTATCACATACATAATTAATATGCTTATGCCAGTTGAAGTTGTGATCAATAGTTAATCCTAAATATTTATGGGATAGTGCTACTTCAATTGAAGGACAGCCACAGTGGCTACTGGGGTTGTGCAAGCAGCAGTGAGTGTGACCTTTCGATTTTATATCTATATATATAAAATCGAAAGGTCACTCACTCATCACCCAATCTCAGAAACTACAGGTCCTAGGAATCTCAAATTTTGCATAGGAGTAACTTATAGGACGTAGGTGCTCGCTAAGACGGGAATTTGAAATATTAAACTTCTAAGGGGTTGTTTTTGGGGTTGAAAGTTTGTATGAAACTTCGTTACTACAAATGCTAGGAGTCTCAAATTTTGCATGGACGTCGCTTATAGGACGGAGGTACTCATGGAGACGCAGGCGAAGCCGCGAACGGGCCGCTAGTACTTTATAATAGCAATGTAATAGTTACAAAACCTGTAATTATAATTGCATGTGAATTTCACTATAGCAATTTACTTGTAAAGGTTTTTGCTATTAATTATACATAAGTTTAAATTTGAAACGAGTACCTACCTAAGTTTTGTTCATGTAAGTACATATCTTTATTTTGTTCCAATACAGTTACGTTAAAACTTTTACACGTGATTTAGAGGAACGAGCGTGTGACTTTGACGAGTGAATTCTATTCCCACTCGAAGAAACGAAATATTTCATATTTTTATTTCTTCGCTCTGGTGTTGAGTTCCGCCACTGAAAACCCAATGCTTCCAGAATTCGGAGGAAAATGGGAAACGAGAGTGTCTTAACACTATTCTGCCTAACTTAAGTTGAAAAATTGAAGTGTTGTAGACACACACAATGCATAAAGAAATTGTTTTATATGAAAAGAAATAAATTACAAGAAACAATAGCACGCCTTGGTACGAAATGAGGGCAGTATCAAAGCAAACTCGCATGTTTATACAATTGTAAGTTACATGCAAGAGTAAATAATTGATTATTGAAAATATTTAAAAAAATGTATTTCATTAAATTTTTAAATGGCTAGTGGCCGTTGGAGGATGTGGGTTTAGTGGCTCAGTGGCTTATGAAAGTATCCGAATATCTCTGTAGCAGGTTTAATTTATATTTGAAAGAGACAAATATGTATATTTCTAAAGACCATGTAATATCGAAATATATTATATATTGGGGCAGGAACAGGTTCAAGGAACAGAGTACTTACCCTCACATTAGGTTTTCCCCGTTTACTCTGCTTTACATAGATATATTTATATAAGTACGCTTTAGCTTCACGCTGTATCCCGCACACAGCAGGGTAGGCAGATGGAAACTAGTGTAACACTCTGCTCCCCACTTTCTGCTGCATTTGGAGGCACTGCGTGTTGAGTTGCAGAACTCAACGCCACTTAACACACGCCCAGAAAGAACTTCATACATGTGTGCCATATAAGCATAAAAGAGTTTCTATGAAATAATGTAGGAAATAGTAAGCTTACTATGCAATTATATCTACAACAAACTATACACACTTTTTCCCATAAAGCAGGGTAGACAAATGGGAGTCTAGTCTTAAGGTTAAGATATGCATTCTACACATTCCGCTAAATTTTCGAGATTCTGCGTGTTATGTGACGGAAATCTAATCTAGTGGAAATGGAATCCACAACCGTCGTGTTTCCAGTAAGAGAGTATATCAGGAATGCATTAAGGATCTGACTTCCAAGAATCTGTAAATAGGTGATAAGAGCTAATTATTCTAATAAAATTATTATAGTAAACAAATTTAGTTAGAAATGTTAATGTTGTTTGAAGTTCATGGAACACGTCGAAAGTTTTTATTTATTTGTCAAATCAAAGTTATTTCAATAAAATATAAACATTTTTGTTATTTTCTTTTTCATTTTGAATAGTCAATTTATCGGTTTTTAAATAAGTAGGTACATGTAGCTGTTATTACTTGACAGGCATCAAGTTGTTTCTGAAGGCAGTTTTACTGTTAAGAGAAACGCTATTGCTGCTGCTGCGCTGATATTGACTTTTTTACCTTCACGCTGTGGAGGGGTAGACAGAGTGAACTTGGGAATCGAGTGTTAAGACACTGCGTTCTCATTAAAACACTTCTGTTCTCCACTTTTTGAGGATGCATTGCGAGAGGCAAAAATTTAAATATTTCCTTTCCCCGACTGAAAATCAAACCCGCAACTTGTCGCGTTTACAGACACATGCGTGTGCCCCTGTGCCATGATTAAGCGGCGTTGACTATCACCACTCAACACATAAAGCTTAAAAAAAGTGGAGAACAGTGTGAACAGCACTGGGGTTCCTGCTATGTGCGAGTAATAGCATGAAACCCAAAAAAAAATAAGATATTAGATCACAATCAACACAATAGAAAATAATATTTACTATTTAGCAATCTCGATATTGATTTAAATTAGTAAGCCATTATGAAATACATATTGTTTTATCTTGCATGCAACTATTATAATATATTGTTGGGATTGAGAGAAAAACCGAGCGGTACCTATCCGAGTTACACTTACGCAGGAATTAGAACAAATATAGAAGACACTTGAACACACACCAAACCACATGACGGCAGGGCTGTACTCCGCAACAGTATTACACTTATATTATTAATAAAATATTCATGTTTATTAATGATAATATACCGTAATTTTTACAAAATTGAAATTTTTAACTGAGTCTTAAACTGAATTAATCTTGTATATTATATTTCATATACTCTTGGAAACTCAATGTATTGGTACTTGCAGTGGTCTGTGGACACGGGTAGCCTGAGGTGGAATAGTTGGAATCAGCTTAATTACTTATACGATGTTTATAACTTAGATTTCGCTTGAAACAATTCTGATTTTGCGTTAATTAGAACACACCAGATTACCTTATGCTTGCGTGATAAGAAAATCTATGATAACACTTAAAAATATTATTTTAATAATATCTAACAGAGAAAAATAGAAACGATAATCTTAATTCTATAAGTATGTATAGAACATACTTAACGAACTCATTTTAAAAAGCCATTTAATAATATTATATAGAGAAACTAAATTTCTTAAGCAATATCGTGTGAAATATCAATATTAAATATAAAATACGCCCCTGATCGAAGGCTGTGTTCACAAGACCTACATTGCCGAACCGCAGGCTCCTACCAACTCAGTCCAGCCACGATCACCTCCTGCATCAGATCTATTACAATTTAATTATAATTTAATCTATTGTTTTTTACTTAAATTTAATTATTTTAAAGTTCATATATTAGGATAATCAAAATTAATCACGGGACGGCAAGTGTCAGGTAATATAATGTGTTTTTTGTAACTTCCTTTAAGACTTTTTTTTATCATTCTTTCATATTCTTAAAATAACTAATAATTTGTCAATTTCATTTGTGTCAATTTATTTTACATATGTAGGTACATAACTGTACACATAGTACTGCGCGACGTTGTGTTCCGTCAGTCAACACGTAATCTAACCTCGACAATTCGGCGAGAAGTGAGGAGCAGAAGTGTCATAACGGGAACGGAGTGTTTTCAGACTAGGTTCTCACGTTCCGCCTACCTATCCTGCTATGTGCGGAATATGTATTGATAATACATTTTTTTTATTTATAACTATATTCATGCATATTTTCATTACAGAATCTCTCCATTTTTACTTATATATCTATAGTTTATTATAGATATATAAGTAAAAATGGAGAGATACCTAAACGAACTTATGGTTTGTTGTGCAAATTTTAACCGTAAAAATATCCGTAAATTCGTATTATCTTAATTTGATCTAGTTAGTTAAACTGCGGCGTCAGGCTGCGTCGACCTATGTATGTAGAACAATGGCCAGAAAATTTAAATCACGCTGTATCCCGCACACAGTAGGGTAGAGAGAGGACACCTAGAGTGAGCTAAGACATTCCATTCCCAAATATTTCATTGCTTCGAATGGGAATTGAACCCACAACCTGTCGCGTTTACAAACTCACTTTATGCTCCTGTGCCATCATAAAATAGTACTCGATATTGGATTTAAGCTGCTTGCTTACATACGTTCACAGTTCCTTATAGCTTTCCTCTTTACAAGACCCAAGGCCTACCCCCTATTACCACACCTAGAAACGCAATTGTATACAGTTATCTATAGGTAGAATAAATTAATTATTAAAAATATTTTCATTATAAGTATTTAGATATTGTTTCAATTCTCAGGTCAAACAAGATACCTAAATTATATTCATTTTATATTTTACAATGTAACGAAAAAAATATATATATGAAATTCAAACACTTGTCCAAACAATTACTGAAATAGTATCTTTAAATTGTCTGAAATGTATTTTATTTGAATACTTACGACTTTGTAATATTTTCATACAAAATATTTTAAGTTAATATTTTATAATCTATAGGTACTTATAATAATATCGTAACTAATCGGCGTCGACTTTCGGTTTACCTAGAACTATGAAATTTGGTAGCTAGCAATCTACAGGTAGTACTAGTTCAGGAAAACTATACATTTGTGGTTAGATCCAAAAAAATAATAGCCTTAAATAGGTGGCAAAACCGCTAGTTCAAGTGAAGTGTCAGATGAAAGGGCTCTGGCTAAGCTAAGCCTGAACTTCAGAAAAAGCTCAAGTCCTCCAGGGACTTTTTGCAGGGAACCCTCGGTGGACGAGCCCCACTCGCGCTTGTCCGGTTTTTTTATAGCTTTACCCTTAATCTCTAGCGAGATAACCAAGAGGAAGGAGCGCCAAATGCTACTGTGTGTCCATTTTTTTGGTCTCGTCCACCGTCATCGATCTCTTCATACATGTCCATTTCTATTTTCTGTTCATCGTAAATTTATGTCATTTATTATAGCCCAAGATACTTGGTCTCCCCCCGACCCAATTTAACTATATTAACAAAAAAAATTCAGCAGCAGCAGAAAATTCAATTCCTTAGAATTTTCTTTAAAAGGAAAAGCTTTACCTATGTAAAATGAAATCTCTATAGATTTCATTACTTTTTATAAAGAAACAAACATCTTCATCGAGACTTGGCTGGTTTTATACAGGATATTTTTGGTGTGATAAATAATCTCAATATATAACATAAAGTAAAATATTGAAATACCTATATAAAATAAGATAGAGTTAATTAAAATTATACGATAACTTGTGTATGTCTCGACTGAAAATATATATATATTGCCTGTCTAAAAGTCATTCTAGCCGTAAACCTTATATTTTTAATTGTGTGCTTGCTTATATTTTTGTAATTTATTATATTATATTTGTTTAAATATCTAAGTATTTTTTAAAACTTTCTATTGTTTAGTTGAAATTCAACAAAAATTAAAAACATGAAAATTATATTCTACTGTATATTGTTGTATTATTTGTAATAGTTAGCCTTAACATATTTTTAGTGTTTTGAAAATTAAAAGGAAATATTGAAGAAGAGGAAGAACATGAAAATGGAAATAAGAAAAACAAAGAAGAATTTGTTAGCGAAGTTGGTTTGTGACCGTCACTAACGGGCAGTTGTGTGTTTGCTCGTTTTGACGATCGCAAAATGAACTCGCTTGACGTTAATACATCATTTTTGAAGAAAATTGCTGAATATACGAGACTGTATAGTACGGTCAACAAGTTTTGGCCGCCCTGAAGCAAGGTTTTTTGAACTTTGGGCGTTGTTCACTCGGAAAATAAGAAAAATGCTAAAAACAAATCTATAGCTATAGCTATAGCGGCGTAGCATTAAATCACTCCACTTTTCCAATAAATCTGAGTATCATGAAAAATTTATTTCATGAATATTAAATAATTATAATTTCATTTTTTTCTCAGGTGTGTTAATTAAATAAATGTTTTTTTTTTACCTTCATGTTGTAACCTGCACACTAGTAAAGCAGGTAGAACCTAGTGATAGGACACACCGTTCCCATTAGAATTCTGAGATTCTGGGTTCGATTCCCACTCGTATATATAAATTATTATAACCTCTCTGCTCTGAAGGCCAGGACGGACAATGTTGCCACCGTACAAATAACCGAACATAAATTGCCAAAAAAGAAAAGGTTTTACTAAACCAAAAGTTACATGTTTTGTATAAACTTATATTAGCAAGCTCAGCAAGTTAGAATAACAAAATAATAAATAAAACACTTAGATCAGCATTTTTTGTCTTATTTATCCCCCAAAATTGTAAAGTAAAAGTATTCATGAAAAAGAAAAACAATTTCCAAAGAGGCCCATCGTGGCGCAGGGGCTCAAAGTGTGACTGTAAGGCGACTGGTTGTGGGTTCGATTCCCACACAAGGAAATAAAATATTTCATTTCAATTTATATTTTTATTTCTTGGCTCTGATGGCGAAGCAAAGCGAAAGCGCGGCGTTGAGTTCCGCCACTCAACTCGCAATGTTACCAGAATTCGGCGGAAAGTAGGGAACGAAGTGTCTTAACACAAGGTTCCCGGTGCCAACCCCGCTCGTAAAGTTGATTTAATTTTAAAAACAATTTCTAAATATTTAACTCTTTGTTTTCAGTCCCATATGTAGAATTAATATAATTATGCTAAAATATACCAAATAACAAAAAAGTTACGTTCCTGTGACGTTAAATAAAAACAAACAAACTCTTCTGCTTTAATATATTAGTGTAGATTCAAGTAACAAGCGAAAAACTAAATAAAAACTAAATTTACGATTTATTACCGTACATATCCAGTAATAGGATTTAGACAATAAAAATAAATATATTAACAAATTAGTAAGTTAATAAATAATCAAAACTTCGCTCCACACTCAAAATAAAAACAGCAATTACTTAATGAGTCATAATAAATTATAAAACAATGTTTACTTCAAATTCTCCAAAAACAAACACATTAGTACCAACTATTATTAGTGAGATAGATCCTTTAACGATATTTATACAAATATTGTATAAAAAGCTCTACAGATTGATATTTCAGTCAGTTCTTCATAGATAGTGTTGTTTAACTTATTATTTAAGAAAAAATAGAGTGTTATTTTATTTTGGTTTAAAGTAGTGATACGTTGCAAACGTTGGTTACAAAAACAGGAGAATCACCTTTAATTAAATTAAAGTAAGTAATAAATGGTTAAGCTTTCATTTTCTTATTGAGAACTATGAACTAAACTTCTAGTAGTGTGACAGTGTATGAATGTGTGATGATGGTGGGTTCGATTCCCAATTAGCGGAAGAAATTATATGTAATACTAGAGTCTCTGTGATTGCCTTCTTATATGGGAAAAATTAAAACAAAATTAACTAAAAAAAATATAAAAAGTGTAAAAATGTGTTAGCTAAAAACAGGCTTAATAATTTTTCCAAGCTTCATTATAATTTAATATTTTTCATCTAAGTCGTGGCAGTCTTAAAATATTTGGAACATTTTTAGTTTTGTTGTAGATCTAAGTAGATCTTGTTCAGCTTATCTTATTCTAAGCCGAATGACGTCTACTTTGATTTATATAAAACATATCGACGTCACTTTCGCCCTTATTTACATGAAAATGGGTAAGTAAATTATTTTTTACTAACTTTCTACGATTCTATCACGTCGTCCTTTTCTCTCTAAAATGACACATAGATGTAGATAGTATTAAATAGACAGATAAGGCCATTTGTAGTGCAGGAGCACAAGTGTCTGTAAAAGAGACATGTTGGAGGATCGATTTCCTTTCGAGGAAACTCCTCAGTCTCGGAAACTGGGGAACGGAGGTGTCTTAATGGAAATGAACTGTTCTAACGTTAGGTTCCCAGGTTCCCTTTTCCTATCTTACGTTGCATGATACAATGTTAAGCTAAAATAACCAGAGGGATATATTTCAGTGATGACACTTATTCAACGTATGTATGTCACTATATATGACTGAAATGTAAATATTATTAGTCATCTTTTAATATATAGTTAGTTATAATATAATTATAAAACTATTAAGGAAGATTTGTATTATTTAAAAGCATTATTTACATGAAAGATATTTAAGACGTACTATTTTATTTTATTAAATCAAATTAAATCGGCTTCACGCTGTATCCCGCACACAGCAGGGTAGGGAAAGGGAATGTAGTATTGAGACACTCCGTTCCCTCGAAGTGGGGATGCCAGAGCGGTGAAATGAAAATATAAATTTAAATAAATATTCCATTGCATTTCATTTCAGTTGCATTAACAGTCACTCAATGTACCCATGTGCATGACTGATCTATTGTTTTTATGCAATTTTTATATATTTTTGTATATGGCCGAGTAGACAGATGGAACCTGGGAACCTAGTGTTAAGATACTCCGTTCCCATTAACGAATTGTAGTTTCTTAATTTCTTTCAAATTTATATGATTTTGCCGAAAATGCCTATATAATTACGGTTGAACTAAGTAGGATTTACTCAACTTGTTTTATCTTAATTCCAAGTTGAGTCATTTCTACTTTGTTTGACTTTAGTTACTACAATTTATTGATTTAAATTGATTAGGCTGTTTACTTAGCGTATGTTTTTGAAAGATGGGTGACGGCCAATGATCATAGGCATGGGCGAGGTTGTCCGTGCCCACCACAGAATAGCCTGAGCTGGGCAACCCTGAAATCCTACTTAAAATTTTTTTCTATAAATAAAAATCCTTTACCACGACAGATCTATTCAAAGCTAAGAGGCTAAGCTAAGACCAGGTGCACCCCCTGGAAAATATCTCTACATACGCCCCGAAACTAAGTGTTTGTTTATTTTATCTATATTTGTTACCTTTCAGTATATTTTAGTGTTTATGTGTAATCTAAAGCCCTATAAAAATATTCTATATAAAACTGCTTTCTTTATAAGTAGACCATGTCCGGCTTTTACACTATTAAGCCGAACTACGTCTCCTTATACAGGTATCAGTTACTGACGCCGATGTGAAAAGATGACAAAAGAAAAGAAAAGAGAAAGAAAAAGGAAAAAATGTTGTGAATCTAAGTAGGTTTAGTTCGACTTGTTAGTTGTATCAAGTTGTTCTAGATGTGCTTAAATTTGTTATACATGTAAATATCAACGAGATCAATATAAGTGTTTAAAGACATATGAAGCTTTTCCAAGGAGTAGTTCCACATTTAGGAAAGAAAATTTATATTTAGTAAACGCTTAACAATTTAAAAGTAGCAGGATTTGAGCCCCGAGCTTTCAAGAGATTTCCGAGACGTGCGGTTTCAAATTTCGTTTTTTAAATAAGTTTTTTTCTAAATAAGTAAATAGTACTTAGTTTATCTAAAAGTCAAGTAAAGAACAACTTGCCTTCGGAGGGTACGTATGAAGAGTCGACCTCTTCACACACTGAGTGGACGAGGTGAGAGAGGTATGTAGAGATCGTAGCGTTTGGCGCTTCTTTCTCTCTGCCTACCCCCCAAAGGATAAAAGGTAGACCTAAGATATCCTATATCTTATAAAACAAAGTCGCTTTTCGTGTCTGTCTGTTGTTTTTAACTCTTCTTCTTCTAAACCACCCAACGGATTTTGTTGCGGTTTTCACCATTAGGTCGAGTGTTTTTCGTAGAAGGTTTATATATAGTTTATTATTTGTACATTCTTATGTAAATTAACATAAATACGAAAAATATGAATAAAGTCCTACCCGCTGAGACACTTTCGCGCATGCGCTGCTTTAATGGTAAGTACTACATGAAAAAATGTACTGGAGTATTGTTCCTCTCAATGAGATCTACAAAAAAGTCCGCGAGAGCATATTTTTATCTTTTAAGGATAACGTGTAGTGATTATATTTCTGTCTAAAAATAATAATATCAATATCTTTTTTATTGTGAGGGATATTTTTCCATAATGGTATTAATCCTTATCCTTTAAAATACTTTATTAATTTTCTACGTTAAACGAAGATAAAATTTGCTTTTTACACAATTTCGAAGTTGCGAATAGTTTAAGAGAAAAACGCATTTAATTGTTGACACATCACGTCGTTGACACTTCAGCAGTATCGACTCAAGTTTTACTTATCCCTTACTCTCAGCATATAAATAAGTATATTAGTTACGTTGGCCATTTAATGTAGATCAAAACTATCTTTACTGTTTTTCATTTTAATAAGTACTTTAGAAGTTGTTACAATATCAAAAAATCCTTGCTGCGAAACGGCTCGCCACTCGCCATGCGTCCGCCGCGCCCGCCTGCCTTACGCATGCCTACGCATCGGTGGTTCAGTGGTAGAATGCTCGCCTGCCACGCGGGCGGCCCGTGTTTGATTCCCGGCCGATGCATTCTATTTAATTTTCCTCACAGGCAGCCACGTAGTGCTTGCTTTTCATCAGGGACAGAATACCCTCTTCAGCATTAACCACAAGCAAAAAAAAAACCCGCCTGCCTTTATAGCAACGAAGATTTAGATGCGTTTGCACGTATTGGATAATTAGAGTTGAATGTATTATTTCAGCGCGATATATTTTTTGTAGTAGTTATTAGTAGGTAGGCTTTTGTTTATAATTTCTTCCGTTTAAAAATAGTCATTTAACTATCTAAAGATAGTCATTTAAATATATTTTAATAAGTACTTGAAAAGATTAGTAGCACAGATTTAAAATTACGGTACCTACTAAAAATCCTTGCTGTGTAAAACAATTGGAAAATCCTTATTGAAACTACGAAAATGCGGGTTGCATTAGGGTTTAATTAATTTTCACATTATATTAAGTGCTTTGGAAACATACATTATATGAATAATCCAGTAGTAAAAGCGGGCGAAGCCGCAAGGGGGTCGCTAGTTTTATATAAATCTTATTATTACTGCTATAGAAAGTAACAACACATACGTTTTGTCTTCTGTATAAGTAGGTCTTTTCTGATTTTTTTGAAGTATAAAATCAGACAAATCTACTTGTAGAGGCGGCAAAAGTAACAACGACGTAATCATCAGAGTAGAAGATATAAGCTGTATTGCTTTCAACTTTAAAATGAACTTTTAATAAAAAAATATGTGTTATTTTAAATTTTTGGCCCTTAAATGTATTTTTTTACTATTTTCTTTATAATTGCTGTAGATGTTTATTTGCATATGTTTAATATTTTGTATATTAATACGTCGCTAGCTAAATGTTTTATAATGTATCTTATACTCGATATGATGACTGTTTTTTATAGTATTTCTGTAATTTTTAAATTAAATATAAATAAAAAAATATAAATCAAATAAAAAGTAAAATTCAATATTTTCTTTTTTATTTAATCTCTTTTTCTAACGACGAGACTATTTCTTCAAATATATCTTATTAAGCATTATTTTTTTATGGTCACCTTTACCTATTTTATAGAAACTGCTACAGCAATATCTTCGAAGACAAAAGAAGGAAGAACTAGATGCTTTGGTTATCGTTTTAAGTACGTTTCGACCGGCTATTCTCTATATAATCGGTCGATACTTACTTCACTTGATGGTCAAGTAATCTTATTCGACAAATGGAGGCGAATATTTTTTTTATGTTATTTAACGTGTTTTTCTAATATTTGTTATTTATTATACATTTATTTTTATTATTATTACCAAATGTTACAATTATAATACTTAGATAACAATTCTCGGCTAGCAAGGCTTGGAAGTTTATACAATGAATTGACTAACTTAATTAACGACTTAGACACAGCACAAACATGTAATTGCTGTATCAGGCTGTAGCAGGATAGTCTGAGTAAGCCTAATCTTAAAACACTCCGTCCCCTACTTTCCGCTCAAAAGCCGCACTTTGCCTCGTCACCACAGCGAAGAAATGAAAATATTAAATATTTAATTTCCTCGAGTGGCAATCGAACCTACAACCTGTGCTTACTGTCACACGCTTGTGTCACTGCGTTACGACTGGCGTCAACATGTTTGTCAAATTTTTCATAACATGTCAGTACTTTAATCAATTCTATCAAATTTGAAATGAATGTAATTTATATGCTATTAATTCCAATTGTTATTTTAATAGCACGTGCTGTGATTGCCATTAATTGAAAAAAAAAAATTAGTCTTTACAGTTAACTCGCCGTAATTTGACTACGTTGTACGTAATGTTTCTTCTGTTGACGATTATAAATATATAAATAATCTATACTTGTAATAAAATATTAATTATACATACAGATTATGAATAAATTATTATTCAATAAATATATATATAATAACAAGTTTTTAATTCATCTTCAACTCTATTTACAAAATAATTATATATTTCGACAGTTTGTGGCTTTAACTTCCACATGAAATATTAAATATTTTCGTTTCTTTGCTCTGGGTGTCAAGGCAGAGCGCGGTGTTCAGCGTTGAGTTCCGCTACTCAACACGAAATGCATCCAGAAATCAGCGGAAAAAGGCGAACGGAGTGTCTTGACTCTGTGCTTCCTTTGCCTATCCTGCTATGCTAAGAAAAAAATACATTTATAACATATTGTCACTTACAAAACGTTTCATAGCTTTGAGGGTTTAAAAAACAAGAATTTTCTTACCACTTAAAGCACTTTGTCCACTGATTTAAAATATATTTCAGCATGAGAGCCCGTCATATTATGAACATCCTTCCTACGCTGACACTGATTGCTTGGAATCATAAAGGCGGGCATCAATGAGGAAGTACCACTTGTCATATAATAGAGCGCGAAGACTTCAATGCATATAATGTCTGCAGTCATGCAAATATAATATAGCGTTACGTAACGCTTTTACGAGTTAAAAATAAACTTTTTTTTCAATTCGCGGCTTCGCCCGCCTAAATTTATTGTTGTATTTTAGCCACATCATACAAAATCTTTACATAGATTGTAGCCTATATGATATTCTAATGTACAAGCTGTATTACTTTAAAGCTTAATCTAAATCTGTTCAGTAATTTTTGCTTGAAAGTGTAACAAGCATCCATCCTATTTATAATATCCTATCCACAAACATATTTATAATATTAGTAGGATTTATATCTATATATTTATATGTATATATTACTATCTACATATGTGATCGTTGAACGAAGCCAAGTGGGAGATCCAGCCCTCAAAATTGATTGCGTAAAAGCAAAGATTGCTTTGGATGGGTTTAATTCCCAATCGGGAAAGTGAAATATTTAATATTTTCATTTCTTTGCTCTGGTAACTAGTCTCGTTACCTATAAGCTTGGCGTTGAGTTTCGCCAATCAACACGCATCTCGAGCATTCCACTGAAAATGGCGAGCGGAGTGTTTTAACACTAGGTTCCCAGGTTGCCGCCGCCGTAAGCTGCGGGCGGGCCGCTAGTTATTAATAAAGTTATAGTTTTACAATAACAATATGATGAAAGAAGCAAATATGATAACAATGAACAAACGGTTACACATTCCGATATAGATATATCAAATGTCGAATAAAGAGATTAATTGGAGGGATCGATAAGGGTAAGGTTAAGGGCAATACACCAGTGAAAAATATTTATAATGTTAACTATTTGATATATTAAAGTTATTATTTAATAGATATATTTTTTATATTTCTAAACTTCATGTAATAAAACTTAAGAGTTTGTTAGGTTCATCGCTTTATCTCAGGAACTACTGTTTCGAAATGAAAAGTTACTTTTGTGTTGCCCATTGTATCTGTGGTCAGAAAAATATCTAGCATTAGATGAATCATAAAGAATGATTTTTTTTTATTTTATTAAGTGGGCGAAGTCGAGGGTAAAAACTGGGCTGATGTTGATTGATAATGATTTTAAAATAAATGACTAACATATAGAAATATTTGACAGAAAAAATAATAATAACACCACCAATAAGCCTTTTTATTCCAAAAGAATATTGACAATTTTAGTTTCAAGAATTGCTTAAAATACAAAATATTTTTTTAAATATAAAATTTTTGTACTAACATATTGACCTTTCCACAGCAAGTATATTTGTGGTATAGTACCCTATAGAGACATTTTAACGCGGCTAAACTAGGGTTAATTGAATTAAATTCAAAGCAAGAACAAGCGATGGCCGGAAACAACGCGTGACAAGAGGAAGTTCCCTTTAAATATAATTTTAAGACCATTTACAGAAGTAATTAGTAATAATATCGTCATATCAGTATGTTTTACGTAATATAAATGTCCCATGAATAGGATGCACGTCAATAATAATATTTGTAGGTAGATAGTGTAAATTGTGAAGACACTCCGTTCTCCACTTTCTGCCGAATTCTGGAGGGACACAAAGGGAAAGTTCTCAAATTCTCAATTAAGTATAACCGATTAAGATAATAAGGCAGCTCTGATAATTTTGTAGAAAATTAGCAATTTTGTACTTACAATCTTTAATATAAAAATATATCATTACTAAACAATATTTTCTATATAAAAAGCGCAAAAAATAGCATTAAATATATGTGTGGTTACAACAAGGTTATTACTTGAAATAACGATGCAGGGGAAACACTTTTAATGTAAATCTAAACATTCCCCTGAGGCCTATTTGAAGGTATTTTAAGAATTTAAATTTTTATTAGGATTTTTTAGAAGGATTTTCAAATATTATTTTTCTTTATGTTCACTTTGTAAGCATTTGCGAAACTTAGTACGGGGTGGCAAAACTCAACGGTGTGGTTTATCTGAAAAAAATGAGACGAAAACACTAATTTGCTGATTTATAATCAGCAATGTATGGGAAAATATTATTTACAAACTTAGTATTGTTGCACCAATGAGCGAATTAATCATATATTTTTTTTGGGATTAGTAAATAAAATCAGCTTCACGTTATATCCCGCACACACCAAGGTAGGCAGAGGTAACCTAGTGTTAAATCACTCCGTTCCTCACTTTCCGCCAAATTCTGGAGGCATTGCGTGTGGAGTGGCGGAAGTCAACGGCGTGCTTTGCCTCTGCACCAGAGCGAAGAAATGAAACATAAATTTAAATAAATATTTAATTTTCTCGATTGGCGATCGAACCCACAACCAGTCTCCTAGACATCACATTTTGTGCTTTTGCTTTAAAAATATAAGCTGCTTAGATCACAGACAGACTGATAACATTTTAAATATTTATAGTTTTTGGTAATAATAAATATGATAAGGGCAAAAAGGGAAATGTTGGTGTCAATTGCATTCATTTTTAAGTCGTATAGTTCAGAAATGACCAAATGCAATAAAAGTCAATAATACATTCAACGACGTTTTTCTAATTATAAGTAGCCTACACCAAATGCGTAACTTACTTTGACTTTTATATAGGGATAGGACATTTTTTTTATTTTTTCTATTTTTACTATAACATATAAGATTCTTTGATGTATTGTGTTTATATATTGTAATTCTGTATATTAAATTATCTTAGGCGTTTCTAAAAATCAATGACTAAAAAGTCCTAATCTAAGGATATATATTTTGAAAAAAGTTTTGAGTTAAAGGTGTCCATTATTAAAATAAAGTAGAATATTTATATTTAGAATTTCACAATGTGACTTAATTTTATTTTAAATTATTGACAATTTATTTTTTGTCACTCTTTAGAATATCTATTCAAGTGATGATATTTGACCAGTAAACCTATACGAGCATAATGACACTGTCCCAGGGCATTCAATGAAATAAGTAGATAATGTGGGCACCACTATTTAAAGCTAATCAAAGTTTGTTAAGGAGCAGTATAACATGCGCGGGCGCAACGCAACGATCAGTCATAATTCAAATTTGGAACGCGACGGACGGTGTAATACTATATGGGACTAAACTGAAATTTTATATTGTTCTGTGCGATTTTACTTATAAAATATCTTTTTAATCTGTGATTCTTAGTCATATATGGTTGTCTTTTTTTATCTTAAAGTGAAAGTATAGCTGTTTCTGTCTCTCCCGCCTTAGTATAGATCGCACAGTACGATTTGCATGTTTTTGATGTTAGCCAGTGACAGTTGTTGGATGTGTGTATTTTTTTTATTTTTGAACGGTGAGTGTTCTTAATTTCTTTTTTTTATCTGTATATGGCGAAGGAAAATAATTTGATATTTTTATTTTAAAAGTGGAGGACTTCTTTTAAATGAAATAAAATAATAATCTTTAAACATAAATTTACTCTTACTATAACAAATTCAAATAGATATACTAAATAAGGATAAAACAATTCATTCATTACGACAATTACGTTAGCATGACGTTATTTCGGTATTTAGACCGGCAGACATATTGTGAATCATTAATCAATTCACTGCTAAGTGATCATAAATTCCTAACATCTGTATGGGTAGGAAATTTTATATCATTTCACGCGTAGGCTTAGTTCGTTGAGGGCTTTAATTAGCCCGTATAGCTGAAATTAGACGAATTAACCGTCCCTCTTTCAAGCAATTATGTTCAAATTGTAACGGATATATTATCTGTATTTTGTCTTATTTTTGACTACACGCCGCGTAGACTACATTTTGCGCAGGGAACGGAGTGCCTTCACTCTATATTCCCTCTGTCTACTCTGCGGGATACGGCGTGAAGCTAAAATAATTAGATTTTTTTCTAATACGATGTAAAGTCACGTTAAAGTCTTGCAGACTAAATCTTCTTTTTAAATATTATGAGGCTAAGCATGTGTTATAGATATATGAGTAGTTATTCTCCACATGGCAATGTTAAAGTTTGAACCGACTGTTTAGGTTTGTCTGTCCGCAGTTCTATATTTTTACTAAATAATACTTTGATACTTTGAGTAAAAATAGAAGTGCATTTGTAATGTCAAAATTTATAACATCTAATAAATATTTATGCGGTTAATTTTGGCCATTTTTTTGATATATTGATTATTATAAAGAAAAGCATTAAAATTATAAAAAAAAAAAACTAAAGCCATATTCATATATTCAATTAAATTAATATAATATTTAAAAAAAAAGGAATTATCAAGTTAAATTCTCATTCCAAATTCAAATTGAAATTAACCACACAACTGTCAATGAACAAATAACTTTCAAGAAACGTTCTGTTTACAGGGCGTCAAAGATAACGGACGCCCCGAGATAAGGGGGGCAAAAGCTAAAGATGAATAGATAGCTAGTGTGATGAACTTTAAACAGCGTGTATTGTCTAGACTTGGCCTTAAATAACTTAAATAACTTGTTTATTAGAAAGGTAATTTTACTTAAGACTTTTTTTCAGATTTTTTTTTGTCTTTGCCCCTTAATATTTGGTGTTTACTATCCTTCAATATTCTAGCTTCACGCTGTATCCTGCACAAATCAGGACAGGCAGAGGGAGCCTAGTGTAAATACACTTCGTTCCCATTAGGACACTTCAGTTTCCGTCCTTTTGATTATTTTTTATAGTAATTTCGTTTATTTATATAAATTGATTCCATCCTAAAATTTGTAAGACATGTACTTACAATTAACAGAAACGATGACTTTATTGCAAACATCCGTACGTTCCGTTTGCTATAAAGTTACCACAATGTTTAACTCGTAAAAGTTTGTTTTTCCGCATCTTATGAATTATTTAGGAGCTAAATTTATGCATATTTTAGTGTATAAATAATAATATTTATGAATATCAATGTAATAATTTCAATGCTTTTAATATTGGCAATTTAGTAAATAATATTTTCAATATTTCAAATATTATTTTATATATCTATGTATAAGTAAATTAAGACCCAGGCACCACTTCGAGATTTTTTTCCACGGTAACTAACACTAGGTGCTATGCCTACCCTGCTATGTACAGGATTCAATAAGAAGCTAAAAAAATAATGTAGATATCATGTATTAATTTAAATTTAGGTTAGAAACAGACAATCTATTCCTAACCAAAAATAATATAATAATGATATCTGGTAGGTATCTATTTATATAAAAATAGTTTTATTTAATTGGCAAATTAAGATAAAATTCTGTAACTTAGATAACATTTTAAGCAATTTCTCGTTTACAAATATAGCTATTTAAAATGTGTTTATTCAACTTTCTTTTACATATTAAAAGATAAATATTTGTCCCAAAATATCTTTAATCATTTTCAAATACCATATAACAGCAAGAACGATTTAGATAAGACTGTAAGTGTGGATTTAATTCCCATTTGGGAGAATAAATTATTTTCATTCTCCCTTTGGTGTCAAAACAAAACGCGGCGTTCAGTTCCACCACACAACACGCAATGTCTTAACACTAAGATCCCTCTGCTTACTTTATTATGTGCGGGTTAGAGCGTGAAACTGTATATCTACATAGTATAATATTTCCATCACTGAAACATTCAGCTCTTAGCAAGTTGTCATCATACAGCTTACATGGTATATTGTACAAAGTAAAAAGTATTAAACCAGGCGGTCCTCCAAAGCTGGTCATTCATCCCGACGCCAGATGGTCGAGCACGATCGTAGAACAATTAGAGGTGACACGTGTATTTAATATGTTAGTTATTTAAATAGGTCAGGGAATATGTAGTGATTTGGTTTATTTATTTATTTTATATTTATATATTTAGTGTGTTAGGGAAAGACAGTAAAATATTAAGACACTCTATTCTACACTTATTTATAATTTGAAATGAAATAATATTCAGAATAAAAAAACAAAAACATCTCAAACAATATTATAAATATAAATAATACATAAACTTTTTTTACTTTTTTGACGATTTTTAGTTATTAGGCATACAATATGCTATTAGTGTTTCAACAGAACATTAAAAATAGTTATTTATACTGGCGGTTATTGTAAAACTTCTTATCATCAAAAGATTTGTAAGTGAAGTATAAATAGACGATTAACGTCCATATTTGCCTATCAAAATTAAAATACAGGGCTTTGAATATAATATTTTTATTATAATATTCTTAACACTTAAAAAAACTCGATTTAAACTAAATAAATCTGTTACAAAGATTTAAAGAAAAGTAATATACATAAAAAATAGCTATAATTTCAACGAACATTAATATTTTTTTGAACACAACTAGCTAACAATAGATAAATTCCAATAAAGTGGATCAATCAGAGCACCATTTAAATCACGCTTATCGAATTAAGCGTTTGACGTTTAATCCGGATATTGTTAGTGACCAGTTCTATACGTTCTATGGCCTGAGGATGTTGGCAATTGAGATATTAACAAGATGTTATGTGCGCTTAGAGGCTCAAAATTATTTTTAAGAACCATTGGAACCATGAGAATTGGTGCTTCCTTTTGATCATGCGATATATTTGTTTTTCCGCCCCGAAAGTCTTTAAAATTAAACGGAAAGTTGGTAACGGATTGTGTTAATTGGAAATGAGGAGGAGGAGGAGGAGGAGAAATGAGGAATGTAAGAGTATATTAAAGCCCAAGGTTTTTTATATACCTACTATATTTACAGACCGTCGTAGCGCAGTGTACAAGATGCGACGGTAATGAGTTCGATTCTCACTCAATTGAATAAAATATTCAATATTTTTATTTCTTCGCTCTGGTAATTTTCAACACGCCACGGCCCATATCTCAATTCGACGGAAAGTGGGGAACGGAGACTCGTAACACTAGATTCCCAGGATCCCTCTGCCTACCCTGCTATGTGCGGAATATAGCGTGCTAAAGACCTAAAAAAATATATACAGACTATAGTATATTCACACTTTACTCGTATCGTACTCGTATATTGTACAACTTTCTTAATAACAGTATAGAACGAACATATGCCAATATAAAAAAAGACATTAATGTATTACAAATTCCACAGTAAGATGTAGAAGAGTGAATCACGCATCCTTTGTTTATATAGACCCGTTGATTACAGTAATTATGTATATGTATTTATATGAGCTGTCATTTAATTATAGCATAGCTCTAGAGTTTCACTAGAGTGAAATAACTTATATTATTTTTTAGGGTTCCGTAAAATAAATTTAAAAAAACATTACTTTTATTTTTTTAAGCATATCATGGAAAAAATATTACAAGCGTTTGTCATATGGCATGAGTTCATACGGATAATGGTGTGTGTCAATTTTTACAAATTTTACTTCCCGTTGATGCAATCATAAAATTGATACGGAACCCTCAGTGGCAAGTCCGACTCGAACTTGACCGGAGACCGGAGAGCTTGTTTTCCTAAAAAAATATTCTTAACTTTAGCTATAGTTAAATATTTTGGTTTTTATTTCCTTCCCCGAATATAACAGTAAAAAAATACAAATTAAATGTAAATTCAATAGAAAAGTGAATAATAATTGTGAGTGGTTAAAATGAAATCATAAATATGTAATACTTAAGGAAAATAAGGAAAAGGAGAAATTGATGTATTCTTTTGCATTTGTTTTAATTTTTTTAGCCTCGCGTTGTGAGGCTTAACACCATAGAAGCGTGAGGATGTGAAAGCTAGTGTTAAGATATCCCGGCTCCAGATTTTGAGTGGCGAAACTCAACACAACATTTTATTTTGTTACCAGAACTGCAATGCAATATAAATCATTATTTTATGTTAATAGTATGTTTTAACACTATTAAATTTAATTTGCCAAATATTGTAAAGAATTTTTTATAAGCTTAAACGTAGCATTTAACACGCAATGCCTCCATAATTCGGCTTAAAGTGGGAAGCGGAGAGTTCTAACACTAGGCTTCCCCTGCCTACCCTGCTACATGCGGGATACAGCGTGGAGCTGATAAAAAAAGCTTAAACATATAAATTATGTATATACGCAGGTATGTGTATTATTTTATACGTGTAATAATTATCAACCCAGACAAGTTTAATTGAGCTCCATCAACTCATGTAGAGGCGGACGTTTCGCAGCGTCCATCTGTAACCGTGATGGTTTTGGGTTCGATTCCCACTTGAGAGGAAGAACATTTTTATTTCTTTCCTGTGGTAGAAAGAAGTTAAGCGCGGCGTTGAGCTCTATCTATATTCAACATGAAATGTCTCGAGGTGGAGACGAGTGGATAGGGGACCTCCCCTTTGCTATCCTGTTAATGGGGATTATAGATCAAATTATTATATACCATGGTAGTTGGTTCAGATGCCAAATAAGGAATTCCTTTTAATAAGTCATATATTAAAAGGAATCCCTAAAATCTCCCTAGTTCAATAAATGAAATTGTTATCGTAAAAATAATTCTAATTATTTTCGTTTTATAATAAAGTTATAAAAGCTAAAAGCTTTTTTAAAAGAATTTTCTTTCTTAGACAAAGAATTTACTATCAATATAAAATGAACATATTTTTAGTAAGGCTAAGGATATTTATATAATTAAATTAAATTTATAAAATAAATAATATAAAATTGTTAAACTGTAAAAGTATTTTCAGCTGTTTCGCCAATATCCTACATATTAATTTACCATCACCAATATGAAGCAAGCTCTAGAAAATTAAGAAGAATGGAAAAAATATGAAGAAAACTAAATCATGTTCCTAAGTACTAGTGCCGCAGGAGTGACTTTCCGATATCTCCTGCTGCTTAAGTGCTTATCAATAGATTTAGTGCTTCTACAGAATTGAAGTAAGAAATAAGAAGAATAAAGTTAAAGATAGAAAAATGAAGTAAGAAATAAGAAGAATAAAGTTAAAGGAAGATTTTTTTTTAATAAACTTAAAGAATTTAAAAAGCTCTATGTTTAGGATAATTAATATATCTTTAGTGTTTAGTGTGATAATATTATTCATCTATTATTTTTTTATACATATGATTGTTATTTTTCCCTCGAGTGGGGATCGAACCCACATACGTCGCGTTACAGTTACAGCCTTGTTGCATTCAACTCTGAGTTAGCTTCTTAGATTAATTGTTATAAAACAATGTTCTATCAATTTTTCCATCAAATAAAAAAAATTAATAATTTTTAATTAATGAAATTAATGACACTCTGTTATTTATGTACATGATATTTTTATTATTTTGTTAAATATGGATAAAAAGTTTATTTATATTTTTTTGTTGTTATATAAGTTTTAAGATGTTTGTTATATTTTATCCTATGTATAAATTGTTTTATATATTAATGTCCATTTAGTGATAAGGATTATAGAATTAAGAAAATTTATTGTAAAATTTATTTAACGTAATTACCACCCTTGAATCTGAATAAATGAATAAATAAATAAAATTTAGCTTGTGTACTTTTTTGATTAGTTAAATATATTAGACTCTAAATATACATACGTGTAGAAAGCATGCTTTAAAGTAGTTTTTATACAATCCATACAACTATCAACATTCTTAGGTCTAATAAGAAACGAAATAGTGCTCTTTTTAAAAAAAAAATTCAGCAAGCGCAAGCTGTACGCGTTGACGAAGGGTTCTGTAGCAATGTAACATGTAATGCAATCAAAAAGTACAACAAATATCAGTTGACAAACTTAAATTAGCGGAATGAAAATTGAAATTTAAAATGAATAAAGATATACACTTTTTTTTTAGTACCACACACAACAGGGTAGGCAGAGGAAATGCTGGGATCTTATATACTACGTTCCCACTAAAACACTTCCGTTCCCCACTTTCCACCGAGTTCTGTAGGCATTGCGTAATGAGTGGCGTAACTCAACGCCGGGGTTTGTCTCGACACTAGAGCGAAGAATTGAAAATATAAATGTAAATAAATATTTCATTTCCACAACTAGTCGATTTTAGCCACACTTTGTGTCCCTGCGCCACGACTGGCCTCAATAATAGAGTGTTAATACTCTATGGTTTAAATTGATCCTGTAAATCTCTTTATTTTTTGTATTAATTTGGTGACTGTAGGTTATTGTTAGATATTTCTTATTTTATTTAGAATTTTTAAGGCGACAATTTCGTCTTTTTATTCATCTTTCATTCTTTCACAGCGCATGCACGGTTGTTCTCAAGTTATCCAGTTTTGCAACTTTTTTTTTCATTTCTACTTCTTCTACTCCACTGAAGGACTATCTAAAGTAAAACTAATTATTCAATTTAAATATACTTTCGGGGATTACCGTGTACCTACAATGTAATTTTTTTAACTTATTGTTTTAAATACTTATGTAGCGGTATTTTTATAGAGAACCGTCGCATGAACCAGTCTTTCTAGTTTCCTTTGATGACCTGGACCTGGAAGATTACATAAAACGTTCTAGACCTTCAGATTTCAAACGTAAAAAGAAAGAAAAGAAAGAAAGAAGCTTCTCATCACTAGAACAATTTATTTTAAGGCGTTTCATTATATCTCATAAAGTTTAGCTGGAAAGCTGGGGTTTTACATTAGACCCTCGTTTTTTCGTCAACAGAAAGTGCTTATTATGTTGAGCAGCTTTTCCGAATAGACTGAGATCCGAGGGCCGCCAGACCTACGAGTACGTCATATTGGCAAAGTTGAAATTTTGAGGTTTAATAGTCTAATTAAGTTAAAACTGTATGCGTACTTACTATCTTGAAAGTGGGACCCTTTCAGAGGTAGCGCCAAATAAAGGTATTTCTCTGTCTGGGAGGATGATTGAGCCATTGGATTGTTCTGGGTGCTATCAATTTGAACATTAAAAATGATGTGTTATATTAATATATAATTTGATTATATTGCTCACTAGAGGCCCCCGGACAGCTACGCTCGCTTGAAATATATGAACCAATGGCCAAGCGTGAGTCGGACTCGCCTACCGAGAGTTCTGTATCTATTTCAGGATTGTGATATACTTTATAGGTTTTGATGATGCGACGAATAAAGTTAATAAATTGAAGTTTGTTGGCGTATGCACTTATTTTATATGAAGACAACTACAAATATAAATTTGTAATGATTTTGATAGTAGATTTTGTAAGTATGAATTTATAGATATTTTATGAAATATCTATAAATTCATACTTACAAATTTCAGAGTTTTTCCTTTATTTGTTATTTGTAGATCTCTTAAATTTCATAATTGTAGGTCTACGGGAAATACACTATAGTGTATATATATTAGTATAGTGTAACCTATAGGTTTTGATTACGCGGTGAATTTTATACGAAATGAAGCAAAAACGATACATAAATGCTCATATCTATTAACTGCGCTGTAATAGATGCTTAATGCCTTCAAGGAGCTGTAAACCTAAATATCTGATATTAATTTCAGCTTGATACCTCATCGCTATATCAAGTAAAATGGTCTTGACAGACGGACAACAAGCTGATTTTTAAAGGATTCCGATTTTCTTTTTCCCTTTTCAAGTACAAAACACTAAAAATGGACTAATTATTTTAGTTTCGTTATCTATACTGTTATGCATTAAATAAGTCGTAACTTAAGTGTTTTGGGAATTAATTTGATTTTGCTCGCAAAAATTGTCGTACTTATCTAATAGAAAAATGTTTAGTTATTTCACATCTGTCTAGGTAGTAGGTAGGTAGTTTTACCCACATAAATTCCGATTCCGCAAAAAGTCTGGGATAAAACATAAATTATATATTGCTCCACAAATTTCTATATCTATCTCTCTATCGTAGAATTCTAAATCTTGAAATCTCGGTCTATTTCTATATATTATATTTATATTAGGCCACTGCGCCACGACGACCTCATTAAGTAAGTAATGTCTTTTTTTGGGAATTTATTAAATTTTGCTCAATTTATTGTTTTTACAGGAAAATATTTAGCAATACGGTATTTATGTAAGTAGTAACTACAGTAGTACAGTAAGTACGCTTGCACGTTTTATAATTACAATTTTATTAAAAGTATTGATTGTAAAGAAATAAAAAGCTTATTTCAATTTTGTCTTTATCTATAATTGAGGCAACTCATGGCGCAGGGGCACAAAGTGCGACTGCAAACGCGACTGTTTGTGGGTTCGATCCCCACTCGAGGAAATGAAATATTTATTTAAATTTATATTTTAATTTCTTCGCTCTGGTGTCGAGGCAAAACGCATCGTTAAGTTCCGCCATTTAACACACAATGCCTCTAGAATTCGGCGAAAAGTAGGGAAGTGTCTTAGCACTACGTTCCCTCTGCCTGGGTAGGCATACAGCGCTGTGTGCGATTATACAGCGTGAAGCTGATTTAAATTAATTAAATTTATTTAAATTAGTTTTTCAATTTGCAATTATACTTTGTGACCCCGATCATCCATTTAACATTATCTAGGCCTTGGGCGTCAATAAAACTTTTATTGGTAAAATTCTGAATAGCCCCAAATCAACATGAGGGTCCCAATTGATACTTCAATGCACAAATCACTTGCATAATAAACAAATTGCAGTAACGGTTCTCAATAACAAAATTGCCTGAAATCTATTCAGAACGACAAACATCCGTTGGATAGATAAATTTAGAATCTGCGGGTAGATGCATGCAACCGTTATATTTTGAACCCTCTTCTCTCTCCAGTTTGTGTATTAGTTATAAAAGCGCGAAAGGTCAATTTGGACTGGTCGCCCCTATCACTTAAGTTAATAAAATTCCCCTTGATATTAAATTTAATAGAGTATGAAAGGGAGGTCTTAAACGGTTCTTCCTGTAGTCGACGGAAGACGCCGATTGGTACAATTGAGCGGGCTATTCTCCAATCAGCGACGAGATACTATGATTGCACAACGCTCGTTTTCAATTCTGGAACTTGATTGTTTGGGCAACTGACTTTTTTAGGGTCTTTTTTTTATATTGGAAATTTTGTGTAAGCTGTTAGTTAATATCCCGCTTACAGTCACACGCTTGTGCCCCGGGTTTGAATCTCACTTGAGGATATTTTTATTTTGAGTAAGATTTCATATAATAATTCTTAAGAAAAACGACAATATCCAATTAAGTGCTTTATTGACTAGGTACACAATATATATAACTACTGCAATATACAATTAATTGTAAAATCTCCATTTTATTAACCCTACATAACGTACAAACGTAACATACAAACATGGTCATGGGTTCGATTCCCACACTGGGGAATAATATTTTCTCGTACTGGTAACAAGATAATGCGCAGCGTTGAGTTCCGTCACGCAACATAATCATGATAGTATCTTAATTGATAATATAATAAATCCCTAAAAAGTAAAACATCAAATTATAACTCAAAACTTTATTAAATACACAATATACATACATATTATATACAACAATAAACAATATTCAATTCATTGTAAATCTCCATATCATCTCCATATTCTTAAAACTTTTCCACTTTGGTTTCCAAAACCCCTATATTCTGTATTTCGCTGTGTATTACATCACCTGGTTTTAAATATTCTGGGGGAGAACGATACATGCCTACGCCCCCGGGCGTGCCTGTTAGAAGGATATCCCCGGGCAATAGCGTTGTTACCCTGAAAAACGGCAAAAATTTTATTAATCTAAAAGTATAAAAAAGATATTTCGATAACAACATTTTATAATATTTAATCCGTAATCAAAATTTTATGTGAACAAGATTACAGACAGAGAAGACGTATATTAGTAGAACTGATACTACTGACATTTTTACGTCGGAGGTAGTATTAGTTATTACTAATTACAATATTAATTATTTAACTGTTTTTATTTTAAGTTTTAATAGTATAAAATGAACATCTCAAGTGATCATTGCTTCTGCTGGATCAATGGAAAAACTGACAGCCACATTTGAAATTGATTTCTACGTTACCAGAAATGAAGGAAAGGAAGGAAGCCTAAATGATTATTATGGCTTTTAAATGGATGAATTATATATAATTGGACGTACTAAACTCGTATTAGTTTAATCCAATTAAAATCCAATTAAAGTGAAGACAGAATACAAAATGGAACGATCGATTAATTGTTCAGTAATCCCTAAGTTTAAAACTATATGTTACACTAATAATAAATGTTAATAACTATATGTAATAAGCCGCATTTTCTTGCCAAATGATAATTTTTCTTAGGAATAATCTTTATGTAGTGGAAATTTGTAAATCTCCTTTCCGATACCTACACTAATTTGTTATAACAAGCGAGTAAGGCAGGATTCACATTATAGTGACAGCCAGGGTTCCTTCTCGGTCGGATCTCATATTCTTGTATTAGAAATATTGTCATATGTAACTTTACTATGAATTCTCTCATTGTTTCAACGACCGAGAACGTACCGTGACTGTCACTATAGTGTGAATCCTTCCTAAGAGATTCGACGTCGGCTCCATGAGATCATATTATGGGTTAATTAGCGACTAGCGCTCACAGTCGAATGAACGAGACACAATGGTCCTAGACATATTTTTTCTAGCTTAACGCTGTATCCCGTATGTAGCGAGGAAAGCAGAGGGAATCTACTCTACTTTACTACCCCAGTGTACATAGAGTCGTACCCCAGTATACATAGTACATAGAGTCATTGCGTGTTAATTGGCGGAGCCCAACGCCGCCACATCAGAGAAGAAATGAAAATATTAAATGTTTTATTTCTTTGAGTGGCAATCGAACCCACAACCTGCCGCGTTTACAGTCACACGCTTGTGCCTCTGCGCCACCACTGACCTCGTATCCTAGAGATGTGGGTTTGAATTTCTAAATTTTTTTTGCGATTCCAAATATTTTTCTTACTTTATAGTGTTCACACACTAACACTTTAAAAAAATCAAATAAAATGTACTTACGTGCTCAATCTCTCGATGACATTCTGGATTTTGTGTACTAATTGGTTGGTGTTGCTACTTTGCTTCAGAACTCCGTTCACACTGCATTTTATGCTTAAGTTTTGAGGATCACCTATTTCATCACTTGTTGTGATACAAGGCCCGATTGGGCAGTAAGTGTCCATGGCCTAAAATTGAAAATTAAAATTAAAGTATAAATATGCTTTCATGACAAAATATAATTTTTTAACTATGTTTTTATGTATGTATAGAATTTTGTTATTATTTTATAAAAAATATGCCTTAAGTGGCTGAATTCTACCACTCGATTTTTAGATGTTTGTGTATAGAAAATTTGTAATCGATTTGGTTATTGAGATTTGAACATTAAGTTAAATCATTTGTTAAGTAACAATGTTAAACGTCAATTTTGTGGAGTGTTTTAACACTTTAATAATTGTGTTCGATCGATCGATGTAAACACTATCACGAGGTATATTTTTTTTCCATGTTTTATATACAGGCATTATAACGCGATCGATCAACGGTTATCTATGGGTAGAGGACCTCAGTACCTATCCATTTCATCCCAATTTATGTTCAACAACTTTCAGTGGTTCAGCAGATATTTGAAAATTTGGGTATTTTTGGAAAAACTAGGATTCTATAAGAAAATTGGCAAATACAGCCCAACCGCGGGGGGGTGTGTTTTTTTATCAATATAGCTTCCAATAGATTGCAATTTGTATCATATAATAGTATAAAACTATCAGTTTATAAATCTTGGAAATATTATCGAAATAAAATTAATTTTTAAATAACTTAAACATTTGAAAATTTCAAGAGCTGTAGCGAAAAAAAAACATGTTATTTTTAACCAGAACCAGAAATCATTTAAAAACTATTCATGTAGAATAATTTCTGGAGTTCCAAAGGGCGTAGCTCAATGACAAAGAGAAATGACTAATTGTGGAAGCGAATAATTAATATTGTGAATTTACGTAAAAACAGTATGTAATGTACAAGTCTACGCATATTTTTTTATATTTACATTTTCTAATATTGTTATTTAAAATCGTTAAATAGGTATTTCATACACAATGGTAACAAAACATAAAATTTACACACTTAAGATAATCACATGAGAAGATTAGAAAAAGAAGTACAATCATGATTTGTGATTTATATCAGTGACATTGAACTTTGATAGTGATAGTGTCTCTTGAAATTTTATGAGTAATGAGATGATTGTTACATAATATATATAGGTAGATATACTATACTATATCATATGACTGTGTGCCTCGTTAGTGTATCTGGTGGGCTTTGCGATCCAAAGGGATCCCTGAGACCTATATTGAGTTTATCAGAGACATGTACCACGATTCCGCTTATATGGTTAGGACTGCTGTTGGCGACACTAGACCCTTCCCGATTACAGTGGGGGTTCACCAGGGCTCGGCTCTTAGTCCGTTCTTATTCAATGTAGTGCTCGATACTGTCTCGGCTCACATCCAGGACCAGCCTCCATGGCTGATGATGTATGCCGACGACATAGCACTCATTGCCGAGAACCGACTGAGGCTGGAGCGTAAAGTGAACCTCTGGAAGGGTACGCTTGAGAACAGCGGTCTTAAAATAAATGTGTCGAAGACAGAGTACATGGCCTGCGGGAGCTGGGACTCGAGCACCATCCTTATAGGTCCTGAGCCAGCCGTTAAGTCGGAGAAGTTCAGGTACCTTGGATCCGTTATGCACGAGTCTGGAGGCATCGATCACGATGTCCAAGGGCGGATAAGCGCTGCCTGGGCCAAATGGCGGGAGGTCACTGGAGTGGTCTGCGACCGCAGAATACCGCCCAAGCTCAAGGGGCTGATATACAAGAGCATCATCCGACCGGTTCTTTTATACGGCAGCGAATGTTGGCCAGCACTATCTCGGCACACTCAGGAGCTTCACGTCACGGAAATGAAGATGCTGAGGTGGATGTGCGGCGTATCGCGGTCTGATCGCATACGCAACACATTCATTCGAGGTAGTCTTGGGGTCCGTGACGTAGCGGATAAGCTCCAAGAGCGTCGTCTGAGATGGTTTGGCCACGTTACGCGCCGGCCTAAGAACTATGTCGGATGCAAGTGCCTTGCTATATCAGTTCCTGGAGTGAGACCTCCTGGACGCCCAAGGAAGCGCTGGCTGGATGTCGTGATGCAGGACATGAGAGCCAATGGTCTAACCACCGAGGACGCAAAAGACCGTGCAAAGTGGTTTGCTTGAGGTTGTTGTTGTGGTTTGGTTGAGTAGGAGGGCAGACCCTGGCAATAGCCGGGATTAATGCCAGGATGAAGAATACTATACTATATCATGGGTGCTAACACTAAATACGAGCGTTTCTAATGTCTTTTTTTCTAAATAATTTGAATAGAATGGTATCCCATTATTAAATTTTCAAAAATCGTGGTTGCGCTTGCCAAAACCGCTATGTGTCACTGTCACTAAAAAGTCAAGTTTTCAGGAGAGACAAAAAACTCTTATTTATTAAATAATAGCTTTATCAAAAAAATATAAATGCAGTATGGTGACAAAATATGTTATGTTTGAACTGAGTTACAAGCGAACATGATAAAATGTACCCTTCATCGGCAATAATTTTTTTTAACCATTTTGATGCACATATCAGAATTGTCTTGTAACCACCATTTCTTACAAGTGAAAAATATCCACATGTCAGTTTTGTAAAAGACCATAATCGGATTTATTTAATGTTATTATGAGGATAACAACAATGTATTAAACTTAAAACAAATATGTATACTAATGATTAGTAATGATAAACGTACGGAATTGATGGTTTGGCCGTTTTTTATGTGAAAATGGTTAATCTGATAACGATAAAACAGTATGGTACTGGTATATTAATCTTATGGTTATTAATACTAATAATAATTAACAAAAAAATGTTTAATAGAAAAATCGAAGGATTGTTAGAAAGTGATTAGAAAAGGTTTATATCTATAAAGCCTTTAATGCTTATCCCTTCAATAACTAGGTAAATATAATTTTAATAAGCAGAGCTTGACCCATTTGATACATACGCATCGTATACAACGTAGAGCCGTACAGAACGTTGGAGCCCCAATGATGTGTGAAAGGCTTGACACATTCGCTTTGTGCAGAGATGTCTCCTCGCTGTGCTTTCTTTACTGCATTTATTACGGGGAGTGTTCTGCAGAAATTTGACCTGTTACCTGCCGCCGAATTTTACTAACCGCACAGTACGTCACAAACTGAAGTATCATCCACATCATCTGGATACGTACCACTCCACTTCTGTGTGGTTTGGTACGAACTTCCTTCCTCGCGCCACGCAACTGTGGAATAGCCTACCTATGGCAGTGTTTTCAGACTGCCTATTAAAAAAACATAGACTTTGAATGCCTAATAAAAGAGTTTGCAGATAGAAAGGCAATAATTTAAATATTTTTTTTAAATAAATGGTTATTTCATTGTACCCATTCTCGTACTCTGGGGCGCCGAAAAAGCTTCGCCCAGGGCGCCGGAGTGCTAAAACCAGCACTGTATACTTCAAACATGTGTGTCGTGATGTGCTTGCTCTGCAGTAATGATTAAACTTGAACTTTTAACCCTAAGCCTAAAACCATTCTCACAGGCTTCTTACAGAAGCTGACTTATAAGAAGGATTTCTTGGTTTACTTTCAGAAGATGATTCTGGTTTGGTGGCATACAATTCCTTTATCCATGAATTAAAAGTATCGTTAGTTAAGTGTCTTCTACAATTGTATTAGGTACGCCTTTCCTATAACTCTCTGCTTCGTATTAAAGCCGAACTTCTTTTATTGTTGTATATTTCATCAATATCCATCTCCTTGAAGTTTTCTCTAGCTTGTTTATCTAGTATGAAGTGACCACTTCCGAGTTCGGTTGACTTCCGCCTACAAAATCTCCAGTAGCTTCATCTAGGTACAAATGAGTCGTACTTTCAACCAATACTATAACTGCTCGCTCTGAATCTGCTATTTCTATCGGCAGTGGCTGAGATTTGAGCTCTGCCTCATTATATACCGATAAGGTAGGGCTCGAGTGACGGCTCCCCTTAATGTATTACATTACGTAATGTATTACATTCCTCATCGAATCATTGCTGCTGGATCATAACTGCACATAACGAATTTGTCATTGTCAAAAATAAAAATTATGTGCACATATCGATTTTGTTAAATCGACTTCTAGACGGAATTACTACATATTTGTTTTTGTAGGCTATGCAGAGTACTATTTTAATGCTATTTATCGAATAAAAAAAATAATCAAAAAAAATACACATAACGGTTTTGGCAGGCGCACCGACGAAATAGTCTTATGAAACTTAAATTGTAGATTAAAAAACCAGCCAAGAGTGAATCGGACTCGCCTATGACGAGCGAAGCGAACAAAAAACATACTATTACTACCAACAGATCAATGTATTGTTACAATGTATGTATTGTAGCAGTTTGTAAAAGCTTTACAAATGCAGTACCTCTCCATAGTCTCCGAATAAAATTACTGTCATATACCTACGGAACATGACGGAATTCTTTTTAAGGGTTCCGTTTTTTGCCATTTGACTATGGAACCCTAAAAATTATGTAAAACAACTAACGGTGAAATAATGGTTTACTATTCAGTATTGTTAAATTTCAGACGGGTGCAAAAGGAACAAGGAATATAATTTCACAATCACGTCATCGTGCCACTGAACTGTAATATCTTAATTGCGACAAAATTAACTTTGCAGACGACTTAATTATTGTAATTAACTTCTAAAAACGTTTTGAGCTTGAAGAGAAATGAAATAAAAGTAAATTAATGTCGTTTCTGGTCATTTCTTAACCGACTTCTGTAAGAAAAAGAGGTTATCAAATCGACTATATTTTTAAACGGTTTTATTTAGCTCACCCCGTTTGTTTGTTTGGGTCAAATTTAGTAATTGAAATTTAACCCTCTTCCCGTTAACCGATTGATCTGAAATTTGGTATACGCCTTTGATTCTGGTGACAATACAATTATCCATATTCAATATTATTGTGAATCCAAGATGGCCGCCGCTACAAGATGGCGGACAACTTAGTTTTTTTCAATCCCATCAATATGGATATCAAATGAAAGGGCTTGTCAAGTAGAATTCAGTGCACTATACAAAATCAAAATTAAAGATGGCCACTGCTACAAAATGGCGGATAATGTAGTTTTCAATCCCATCAATATGGGTATCAAAATAAAGGGCTTGGTAAGTATAATATAGTATACTATACAAAATTACAATATGAATCTCCCACCCAAGTCAAGATCTGGTATCCTGTCGAGGACTGTATGGCGTTAGGGTGGCTAAAAATGATACGTCGCTAGGGGTACACCACCCAAGTTAAGGTAAAAGGTAAAAGCGCGCCGAGAACTGTATGGCATTAGGGTGGATAAAAATGATATGTCGTTAGCGTTTTCCCCTCAAGATTCAGGCACATCTTGTTGTACATAGCCTTGCCCCTCTATTGGACCTCTGGGGGGGTCGTTCGTAACATTCTCCATTAACCTTGCAATAATGAGACATCGAGCCTCATTTCAACGAATTGAATAGCATGAGAAATAAAAACTAAAAACTTAAAAATAAAAAAAAG
>HE669198.1:0-20037 GCA_000313835.2 Heliconius melpomene melpomene | reverse complement strand
ACGACGCGACGGCGACGTGAGAGCTTACAACACAAGGGAAGGAAAAAATCCAAATAGTGAAAATTTATAGGTATTTCATAGAAAAAAAACATTAGAAATTTATATTTGTAGTTCATTACAAAATTTATGCACATTTTTAAAACTTAACTTTTATAAGTTGTACTTCCCGTTCACTTACAATCCTGGAATTGATACGGAATCCTCGATTAGCGAGTCTCGCTCGCACTTAACCAGATTTTTTCCTATCGATTAGATTTACATTTTAGCGCTTGTCCTTTTATGTCCTTTATTTTGTCTTAGGCCAACAATGTAAATATAGATATAAATTGTTAATGTCTCTAGTGATTAATTAAACTGTCATAATAAAGATAGCGGCCCTTAATGGATTACTCATAAATTGTAGTGAAGACGCTTTTCAAATAGGTTCTATCACTACGAAAGGTGAGATGTTGCATTGGAACGTTTATGTAGAATATATTTTGCCTTTTGACGTTTTCTTTTTATGGTTTTTTTTATTATTATTTATTCATCTCGAGATTGCGCGGTGGTATCAAGCTGAAATTAATATCAATTATTTAGGTCTATGGTCCCTTGAAGCGCAAAAAAAATTAAGCTTTTGAATCTACGCAATCAAAACATACGAGCATTTATGCATCGATTATGGGTTTTTATCTATAAGGTACTTCCCGTAGACCTACAGATATGAAAATTAGTATAAAGTGAAAATACAAATTATTAGTAATGTAATAAATACTTCAATCAAAGTATAGTATTTTTGCAAAAATAGTTAAGTAGGTACTTTTAATGTTTTATTTGAAATTAGATGAACTTTGGACAACGATAATAAACGTCTCATAAACAAGAACATAATGGAGAGGCTTTGTTGGTGAATTATGTCCTAGTTACAGACTATATTATATATTATATATATAATATATATCATATATATTATATATATTAATTATGAAAATTGAAAAATTTAAAATTATTTGCATATTTTTCATTAACATTTCATTAGTATGTTTGTTAGTTTTAGAATTTTCATTAGTATGAATATTTATTTTAATTAATTCTATAAAAATCATACATACATATACATATACCAATGCTAAATTTTCTCGTTTTTTATTATAAATTAAATGTAAAATACATTTAATTAATATTCCTAGCCTGTTATTAAACATCCTCAATAACCTAAGTTTTTTACTTTATTGAGAAAATAAGGACACTTCCATTTAGTAAGTCGAATACCAGATACATCTCAAGAACAATATAATAATTTTATATATTTATTTGACAAACATTTTGAAAAATGAAAAAGCACGAAATAAAATTCCCATTATTTATATAACAGACTATAGCTCATACAATAGTCTAACTGTTTGTACTTAGCCTTAACATAAGTTCCGTGAAAGCTCTCGCTCTAATGGCTTCTGAGTGGATTCAATAGATGCTTAGAGAATTTATGATTAAACTTACTATGTACTTGGTATATATCAATATTGATGTAACTTATAATTGTATCAAAATATATTAAATATTCTGGTCTTAAATTCGATATTGTAGGTCTAAAGGGACTTAGTCAAAAATTAGATATATTATTAAAGTATCAACTACAAGAAGAAACCACTTGCTGTATAAAAATTATGTTTTTTATTAATTAACATTAAATTCCCCTGCTGATAAACAGAAAAAATAGTGTCTTTAAGATAAATGTGCCAGGAATAATCTCAGTACTGTCATCAGATGATGACTACAAGAAGAATATTGTGATGAAAATATTTGAATAAATGAAAAGGTGTTTTTATACGAGTCCACAAATAACTGAGAAATCGTAACGTATATACATAGAAAAATATGTAGTAAGCAAATCCTCCAAAAAGAAATCTTCGACTTTTTAAAAAATATATATTAAAATTAAAAATAAACCAATAAATATAATATTACCAGCCTTATATACAAAATACATATATAAAATTATTTATATAGATTAGATTATAAAATATGGACGAACAAAAGCACTTCTATTTAGTCTCTCTCGCTAATTGACTCTCCGATAGTTGCTATTAATTAGATAAAACCCTTTAGTTTCATATTCAAGATTAGAGAATTTTAACACAAATTAATCTGAATATTTATACGTATTAGTTAAATGAAGCGGTATTATTTTGTTAATACCTTATTTAATTAACGAACTATATTAAATTTTCATATAAGCCATTAGGAAAATTTAATAGGTAGGTAAAACATATTTTATTAGCTTCACTTTTTTATCAGCTTCACGCTGTATCCCGCACAAGGCAGGGTAGGGCAGGCAGAGGGAACAGTATTAACACACTCCGTTCCCCACTTTCCGCCGAATTCTGGAGGCATTGCGTGTTGAGTGGCGGAATTCAACGCCGCGCTTTTACCTCGAGCGAAGAAACGGAAACATAAATTTAAGTAAATATTTCGTTTCCTCGACTGGGGATCGAGCCCACAACCAAAGAGTCACATCCTTGTACCCCTGCGCCACGACAGCCTTCACTTTCTTTACGCATACAGAAAGGAAGACAGAGAAGATAGTTTTGAGACACTCCGTTCTCTATTTAGCCTATAGCCTATATATAGTGCGTTGTTGAGTTAAGAAGTTTGTTTAGGAAAATGGGGAACGGAGTTTCTTAAAACTAGGTTCCCCTTGCCTACCCTATGTACGGGATACAGTGTGACACTAAAAAAATACAATCCTTATTAAGAATAACGTCTAAAGTAGTTTATTTAGTACAATAACCGCTAAAATGTATCAAACATGTACATACAAATATATTTAGTCAATTATCACTATTCTATTCTACAAGCCTCTAACTCTAATATATACTTGTTAGAAGATTTACGTTAATTCCTTTTTAACTAAATGTAATGTATGGAATATTTTGGACTAATAATAAATCTGATCGACTGACAGACAATGTAAAAGCAGCAATAGATCTTGCAGGAATGAGGTTGTATATTTTATACTATTTGCAAACTAAATTTTTAGATAAAATTCGTATAAAAAATGTTTATATACGTATATGTTTTATTTAATCGAACTTAATATTAATAATAAATACTTATATTCATTCCAAATGGTAACCATACATCCGTACCTATATTATAAATTCGAAAGTAACTCTGTCTGTCTGTCTGTCTTCTGTCTGTCTGTCTGTCTTTTACGCAATCAGGGCCAAACCGCTAATTTAATTGTGATAAAATACTCATATAGAGATACTTGAGGGTCGCGGGATGAACATAGGATACTTTTTTTTCTCATATTTGTAATATTTTCGATATATACCAATATATTAAAATATTTATTAATTTGACATGCAATTTATTCCGCCATGTTAATAACAACCGTCGTTGCTAAGCAATGATTTGCAAAGTTTGTTGTTAGAAAACGTCACCCAAAATAAGCTTGCCTAACGCATCTCTCTGTTGAAAACTGAAAATAATTTCATAAATATATTTAATAAATATTCGTATAGTTTAAGCGGGCGTAGCCGCGTCCGGGTCCACTAGTATGTATATACATCCGAAGTATAAGTAACATACACTGTACATTTCGCTTACCTATTTCCCATCTCAATGAAGAAAAGAAAATACTAAATATTTTCATTACCTCGAGTGAGAATCGAACTCACACTGTCGCTCTTACAATCACTCTCTTTCACGCCTGCGCCACGACTGCCCTCATCATTTCTCAAACTTTATTTACAATAGTATACACAAATGTCCAATTACTAGAATAAAATAAAAATATCCTCTCCATACAATACAAGCCAGTTATGATTGACATGACATTTTATTACTAAAGCTAATATAAAATCTTACATATGAACAATAGCCGTATCTAGAAATAGCATTTATTTTCTTATACTAAACGCCTAACTATAATTTATCTGGAAAGCCTTTCTTCTTTTGTGGATTTGGTCTGACATTCAACCTTCATGTAGAAACTTTGAGAACTTGTGGTAAACAAGGGAACTAGTGTTTCTTAGATCTCTTACGTGATATGTATGGATTTACTTTATTGCTTCGTACGTATGGTCGTCTATTAATACTATGTATTTTAACGTAATAATTTTTATAATTATATTAACAATATTAATATTAATAATAATGGATTTATTTATTGGTTTTATTTTGAAAGCTTTTATATTTTTTATAAAAATATATTTATTTTTAAAAATAAAATATTCAAACTGAATATAAAAGCTTTGAAAGCTTTTTGAAACTTTTATTAATAATTAAATCTAAATTTACACATACAAATAATAACAATATATATTTATACTCACATATTGAACTTCAGAACTTCAATCCATCCATGTTATTTATACATAATTAATAAAAATAAACTTATATAAACAATACTAGCTAAAACGCTACGGGCGCTTCGTTCGCGTCGCCTGTCCGTGAACAACTGACGCTGTATTATATTGGACTAGCCGGTGATTTTTAACGTCGACTGAAATAATATTGGAAGATACGATATCCTCGTTTTTTCAGCTTCACGCTGTATCCCGCATGTAGCAGGATAGAGGGAACCTAGTGTTAATTTCGGAGGTATTGCATGTTGATGTGGAGGAACTCAAGGAAGCGTTTTGCCCCTGCGCTACGATTGGCGTCCATTATACTATTTTTTTTTTAATATGTCATTCTTCTAATTCTTCCTTTGTGGGCAAGTTGCTTTGGATTCTTTTATGAACTGTGATATGTAAAGAGTACCTATTTTAATTTTAATTTAATTATATATTAAATTCTTTAAGCTTTATATTAAATCTATATAATTATAATAAATATTGAAAACAAAATAAACCTCTTTTGCTACTAATATCTATACTAATATAATAAAGCGGAAGAGTTTGTTTGTTTGTTTGTTTGTTTGTTTGTTTGTTTGTTTGTTTGTTTGTTTGAACGCTAAGATCTCTGGACTCTACTGGTCCGATTTACTATGTTTTTGTTTTGTATGAAAGCTGCATTCTTCAGAAGTGCTATAGGCTATATAATATTACATTACACATATATACTAATAAATTAAAATACTTTCTAATTTGACATGCAATTTATTCTGCCATGTTAATAACAACCGTCGTTGCAAAGCAACGGTTTGCAAAGTTTCTTGGTTGTTTTAAGAAAACGTCACCCAAAATGAACTTATATTTTGATATTCATCCTTATAAAAATAAATATATTATATAATATTTAATAAATATTCTTATAGTTCAAGCAGGCGTAGCCGCGTCCGGGTCCACTAGTTTATTATATAATACTTGTTGTTTGTAATACGCACAATTTTGGCAAAGCACAGCTTGTTTATCCAAATTCGATGCTTGTAGGTTTTAGCTTCACCCGAGGGAATATGAATAATGTATGTAAATTAATAGAGTATATGTTTACTCGGTCTGATCAAATAGAACGCGTCGTCTGGTTCTTCCAGTCTCTAAATATATGTCCGTATGTGTGGAATATAATGACTCATACAAGCCTTCTGTGTCTTTTTTGTGATATTAAATATTTTAAAAAAAATCAGCTTCATGGTATATCCCGCACACATCACGGTAGGCAGAGGGAACCTAGTGTTAACACACTCCGTTCCCCACTTTCTTCGAATTCCGGAGACATTGCGTGTTGAGTGGCAGAACTCAACGCCGTGACACTAAAGAAATAAATAAATATTTCACTTCTTCGAGTGGGGATCGAACTCACAACCGTCACGTTACAGTCACACCCATATACCGCTGCGCCACGACGGCCTAAACTAACTAAATATTTAATATTAAATGAATAAATAAATATCATTAAAGCCTTTCAAATATAATTTAGCATAGATTGTGATAAAAGTACTTTTTAGATAACATATAAAAAATTGAAAGTACCAGGATTTGAACCTGCGCCTTTTGGAAACCCAAGAGTCCAAGAGTCCTGATCAACTAAGCCATACGTTCTCATCTGGCTCAGTCGAATTTTTTACATGCTTGTTACAATTTATTAACGTTGCAAGCTACGAGTATTTATGCGAGCTATTTATTAAATATATTTGGTAAGGGTTCCTTTTTTTCTTAAAAGTTACAGAACTCTAAAATACATATTTTCTTACTTACCTACGTAATGTACTTGGTTATAGAATAATATTTTAAGTATTTATTGTTGAACAATAATTTATAACATTATTCTTTATTCATTTTTTTTTTCAAATAAAAACATTAAGAGCAAAACGTTTCACAGCTTCTCCGCCGCCATTAAAAACTTTTGTTTCTTTTGCGAACTTTCATCGTCTCCTATACAAGAGATACAAAATAATTCGACATTTCTTTGTTTAAAATATATGAATAATAAGGCTTAATGAATTCTCGTTAAGTAAAATTTTCGTATACCATTCAAATTGGCCTCATTCAATGTAAATAAAGTAAATTTTCCGTATAATTCATATTGAAATGACGCCCATCGACCCGACAACTTACTTTGACACGTGTAAATTGACCTTTTACGCAATATATAGTAGCTTGTAAGTTTATATATTTTGATATATTGACATTTTCATAAATTAAAAATTTATTTCTGTATAAGAATACAATTATTTCTTTATTGATTAATTGCTTACAGAAGTATAAATATAGAAATTATTACTGAGTGAAGATTCGACTTTAAATTTTTTATCCTGTTATTCCTCTCTGTTATTAGAGGTAGGCAGAGAGCTCGGAGCACCAATCTCTATCATTATCATCAAACTCTTCAAACCCAATGCCCTCCAGAGGATCTTTATGCTTTCAAAAGTCTTTCTTATTTTGCCATTCTTTCACCACTTTTACGTTGCCCAAATCACCTGAGTGCGTTCTTCTTCGTTTTCACCGTGACATCCTCATCCTCATTAGTACCGCCTATATGTTCTTTTATCACGAATTCGATCACCCGAACTGACAATTTTTATTAATTCTTTATCCAAATAAATAAAAACAACTGAAGAATTTACCTGGAAATTATTGTGTTAACAAATTCGTTATCTATATCGTTACTCATATTATATTTATTCGGAAGGATGAGTGAAAAATTTTATAGGTGCCTTCTTTCCACGAAGTGCAGTAAATATATATATGTAAGTATATATCTTCAAATATAATTTATTCATAAGTAAAATATACAAATAAAGTTAACGATTCCAGATGAAAGCTCTCAAAACCGATACGTACTCACCCAATATTTGATTTATATACAAACGAATAGTCATCGATTATATTTATTATTAATATAATATCTATTATTAATAAAGTTTATTAACCTACCAATATGGTAGGACATTAAAGGATTTACAAACTATGTATTGAATTTAGAACAATTGATCTAGTTACCGGTACTGTTGTAGAAAACGAGCTAACCACGTCATATTTCCACTTTTAATCTCTTCAGCAAAATTTTATCAGAATTTTACTGAACATATTCCATTGAGTGAGGTCTACCCAAAGCTGGAGGACTTTGAGTGCACTCGTTTAACAATAGGTCGATTTTTATTGGACTCGCCTAATATAGTCGTAAAAGAATAATAATTTTTTATCTGATGACTTTGATAAGGTCTGGTTATATAAAGTAATTTGTATTGGTTTTTAGTTAAAGAAAATTGTAAAAAACGTTTAATCTTTCTAATGATACCTACCCAATTCACTTGCACTGTTTCACATAATGACAAAAAGTGAGGGTTTAATGAATGTAATGGTTCTATTATCTTTCACAGAATTAATTAATTGTAGAATATTCATAAAAAATTTTTTTAAAAATTGTATTTTAAAGTATATAATTTCATTTAATTAATAGCATTTATGGAATTTCTCATCTACTAGGTAGAAATGCTATATATGCCATATTATGGAAATATTACATTGTAATAAAAATAATACAAAAATCAAATAATTATTTTATACGTACATTTAAAGATCTGTAATTAATTATATTGTCTCCTTTTCAATATTTTTCAAGAGTTCTCCGTTATGAAAAGAATCCTCCTTATTGAAGTCACTTAAAAATGCTTTTTAATAAAACATATAAAATTTTTACTAAAACAGAATTTGTCTCTTTTCAATTCAACGGCAAACAAAATGGACGCAAAACCTATTTTTTATTCGAGGGTCACCCACAAAGTTCTATGTTTATAGAATTTCTTTGTTGCAATGTTTATTTAGCCCTTTCACGCTTGCGGTCAACGGGATAGCGGTCCGAATCACTTATATGCGGTGAAGTGGTACGTGCGGGCAAAAACAAATACATATAGAGAATTGTTTATGAGAAAAGAATTGAAAATAAAAGGGATATCGTAGCCATTTTCTAACATAGTAAATATTAATGAATATGAAAGCTCTTTGCACAATCGACTGTCCACACTGTATCCCGCATGTAGCAGGATAGGCAGAGGAAGCCTACTTTCCACCGAATACTGGAAAAATTGCGTGTTGATTGACGGTACTCAACGCTGCGGCTTGCCTCGTTATCAAAGCGAAGAATTAAAAGTATTAATTCCCCAACCTGTCGTGTTTACAGACGCACGTTTTTAACAATCCGTCAATTGGTTATACAAATAAAATTTATTTTATAACCAATTCTAGACAGTTACATATTATATTGGTTATCTATATATATAAAAGGACTTGTCCTCACTAACTGAGGTAAGACGCATGCACAGCCGTAACCGCTGTGCGTAGAAACATGAAATTTTGACAGATGTTTACTTTCGTAATCTGGACATCCACTAAGAAGGGATTTTGAAAAATTTTAACCCTAAAGGAGTGAAATAGGGGTTGAAAGTTTGTATGGAAAAATCTTTAAATCGCCACCGATTTTTATAAAATTTGAAATTTTATCTCTTAAAAATATTTCATTGAACACATGTTTTATGGTTTATTAGAATTCACCCCTAAATAAGCAAGCGAAGCTGCGCGCGTCCGCTAGTTACATATATAAATAGATAATGAAAATATATGCGTCAACCAAGAACAGAAAAATGTATGAAGACGAAAGATAATCTATTATTATTTACAGTATAAATAACTTGACAGCGGCTTGTATCTGCATTTCCTGTATTTTGCGGTCTTGTCAGAGATCTAGTGAAGCATCACTTTACAACTAAACTCTGTACTTTGTGTCAATATCTCCGATTTATAGCTTTATTCAATAGTGGTATAATAAATAATGATATTCTAAGAAACTATTGGAAATATTAAATAATGTGGGAGAGGTAATGAATTAAAACAAGGCTTGAAATAATTATTAAACAACTAAAGGGAATTATCTAGCAGTCTAATAACAATATCCGACTCTAAAGAATTCATCGGGCATAGTGACGTTAGCGATCCTTTTCTTTCGGTCGCCGTTGACAGCCCATAAAGGTGCCAGCCAGTAATTAGAGTCGTCCTTATATATCCTTTATGGTCATCATTTCTAACAATATAGTAAATAGAAATTGAGGCCAGTCGTGGCGCAGGGACAAGTTGTGGGTTCAGCTTCCACTCGAAATGAAATATTCGCTTTGGTAACGAGGTAAAGTGCGGCGTTTAGTTCTGTCACTTAACACGTAAAGGAAATTAGGGAATGGAAGTGTCTTAATGAAAACACACACTAGGCTTTCAAGTTCCCTTTGCCTACCCAGATATATGCGAGATACTGCGTGTAGCTTCACGCAAAAACAATAAAAAGATATATTCGAGGTAAATCGTTGCCAATATTATGTAAAATTTTGTTTAAATATTAAAAATCTAGTCTCATGTCAATATAAAACAAAATACAATAACTTAAGGGTCAAAGTAAATTATACTAGAGAAAAAATCTAATGCATAATAGTGAGAGAGGTCCCTCGAGAGGCGAATATTCTTTAGAAGTTCTTCAATATTGCTTTCAAATAACCTATCGGGTTCACACTTAATAAAAGAGGATAAGGACGCATATACTTATATACATATATTTACAACAAATATAATAAGTATAGAATTTCTAAAAAAAATTCTACATAAATCTATAAGGCCGTCGTGACCTATGCGACGGTAAAGGCGATGGTAGTAGGTTCAATTTAGGAAAATGAAAACATTAAAATCTAAAGTGCGGCGTTTAGTTCCGCCACTCAACACATAATGCCTTAAGAATTAGGCGGAGAATAGCGAACGGAGTGTCTTAAAGGGAAACAGAGTGTCTTGTAGGTTCCCAAGTACCTTCTGCCTGTATGTGCAGGATACAGCTTAAAAAAAGAAAAAATAAACATAAATTTTCACTTCTCAGGTCCATATCCAAGTTCTAGGTTCCCTCTGCCTCCTTTATTATGTGTCCTGTATAATGCATACAGCGTTATGGTAAAAAAGGAATAAATTAATATTTAAAACTTTACCAGAGTGGTAGCGAATAATAACTCAAAAACAAAAACAATATATTTCAGGACATCTTCTAACTTCTTAAGAGAAGAGCTTTAAAAAATTGCTTTTACTTTCTTATGATAATGAGGAAGGAAAACAAAAAAACATATAAATAAATTTTCATGAGCACGTTGAGGCACAGTAGCACGGCGTCTGACAGTAAACATATAGGTTGTGGGTTCGATTCTTATTCGGAGAATGAATATTTTTTTTATTTAATTGTCTTGTATGTTGGAAGAAGCTAAAAACATTGTTTTTCTTTTTATACGCAGAGGAAACCTAATTATTATTTAAATTTTAAATCCCTCATAAATTTATCGATTATTTTAGATTTATAGCCTACTAGCGACCCTCTTGCGGCTTCGCCCGCTTTTACTACTGGATTATTCATATAATGTATGTTTGCAAAGCACTTAAGGTAATGTGAAAATTAATTAAACCCTAATGCAACCCGCATTTTCGTAGTTTCAATAAGGATTTTCCAATTGTTTTACACAGCAAGGATTTTTTAGTAGGTACCGTAATTTTAAATCTGTGCTACTAATCTTTTCAAGTACTTATTAAAATATATTTAAATGACTATTTTTAGATAGTTAAATGACTATTTTTAAACGGAAGAAATTATAAACAAAAACATACCTACTAATAACTACTACAAAAAATATGAAACCAAATATATCACGCTGAAATAATACATTCAACTCCAATTATCCAATACGTGCAAACGCATCTAAATCTTCGTTGCTATAAAGGCAGGCGGGTTTTTTTTTCGAGCTTGTGGTTAATGCTGAAGAGGGTATTCTGTCCCTGATGAAAAGCAAGCACTACGTGGCTGCCTGTGAGGAAAATTAAATAGAATGCATCGACCGGGAATCGAACCCGGGCCGACCGCGTGGCAGGCGAGCATTCTACCACTATTATATTGTAACAACTTCTAAAGTACTTATTAAAATAAAAAACAGTAAAAGACCTACATTAAATGGCCAACGTAACTAATATACTTATTTATATACTGAGAGTAAGGGATAAGTGAAACTTGAGTAACATACAGCTGATGTGTCAACGGCGGGATGTGTCAACAATTAAATGCGTTTTTCTGTAAAACTATTCGCAATTTCGAAATACTGTAAAAAGTAAATATTATCTTCGTTTAACGTATAACGTGTATATTATTTTTACAAAAATGATCACTACACGTAATTCTTAAAAGATACGAATATGCCGTCGCGGAATTTTTTGTAGATCTTATTAAGAGGAAAAATACTCCAGTACACTATTTTCATGTAGTACTTACCATTAAAGCAGCGCATGCGCGAAAGTGTCTCAACGGGTAGGACTTTATACACATTTATCGTATTTATGTTAATTTACATAAGAATGTACAAATAATAAACTATATATAAACCTTCTACGAAAAATACTCGACCTAATGGTGAAAACCGCATTAAAATCCGTTGGGTGGTTTAGAAGAAGAAGAGTTAGAAACAACAGACAGACACGAAAAGCGACTTTGTTTTATAAGATATAGGATTTTTTATACACGAAGCCCAAAAAACCGTATTGTATTTTTTTAATTTTTCTAATAACTAATTAATTTTCTTTATATATAAATAAAATTGTATTACGAGCACGAGTATGGACAACTTTAGTTTAACGTTTAGTTTAACAAATTAATTGAAATAGCGGTAATTGAGTTTCAAGTATTAAGCTTCGTTTAGTTAACTGTTTTGTCCACTTGATGTCACATTTTATACATTAAATTAAAGGTTGCCTTTTAAAATCAAATAATGATATTAAAATTAAATAATTAAATCAGCTTCACGCTGTATCCCGCATACAGCAGGGTAGGCAGAGGGAACCTAGTGTTAAGATATCCTGTTCCCCATTTATGCGGAATTCTGCAGGCATGGCGTATTTAGTGGAAGAACTGAACGCCGCGCCCTCGACAGCAGAGCGAAGAAGTGGAAATATAAATGTTATTATATATCTATTATATTACGCTATTATAGTTCAAAAAAATATAAAAAAATGTAAATAAACCATTTCGCATATGTACTTATGATGTTATTAATTATCACTGGTTAAATTCCCATTTTGAGGTTGACCTCAAAATGGGAATTTCAAATTTAGGGATTAATCCCCAGCTACCGTAATGAATGTCAGATACTGTTTCACTATAATGTCTCAATATTTATATTCTAAAGCCTACTCGCGGCTCCGCCATGGGTTAATTATTTAATTAACTGAATTTAAAAAGTGAGTGGTAGAAGAAGTAGAGGGAGACCTCGGCTTTCCTTCGAAAATATAATATCATGGATACTGGAGGAAGGTCATAAAAAGCATGAGGACCGCCCTAGGGCATGTAGGCCCGGCAGTAGGTTAATGACAGTGGACGAGGCGAGAGGTAAGCAGAGACCGTATCCTTCCATTCGTTCCTCCGTTCTCTCTGACTACTCCCCTAGGGATACAGCAAGGAGCAAGTATAGAAAATCAATTCAATTACAAAGCTAATATATATCTTAATAAAATATTCTAAAATAAAAACTTTTTGATTTATAATTCTAAGGAATAAGATGATAATAGCAAACAAAAGCGTGTTTCTCGTTGAAAATGGCCGGATGTCATACTACAGCGGATGCACGTACCAACAGAGCTGGAGTTCCCTACTCACTTGACAAGTTTATAACATGTTATAAATATATAGCAGTTGTTAGAACTTTATTTATTGAATAAGCAAACTCTTAGGCTTGATCAATTGACAGCTAAATGAATGAATACTGTAATATAATTGTACTGAAATCAGTTTTTAATAACTTTTTAATGTGTTAATTGTATTAATTAACAAAATGTAGGACGTGGTTTCATCTTATATATTTTTTCGTTAAAAGTAGAACAACAGCAAAAACTATTCGTTTACTTAAATTTAAATAAAAATATTTTTGTTTTTTGAAAAAATAACAATAAAAAAATCCAGAAAGTATTTACTTTTTAACCGACTTCAAAAACGGAGAAAATTCTATGTTCGAGCTTATATTTTTTAAGTACATTCATACATTAGAAAAGAATATTTATATTCTGAAATTGATAGTACAAGCATTTTTAATAACAAAAAGTTTGTGGAAAAGAAAAAATCATAAATTATTAAAATAACTTCCTCAAATAGAATCTCAAGTGACATTAATTTGATATCGTGCAGCCCAGCCCTGGTTTACGTCGAAGTAAATATTATGAAGGTAATGGAAGCAAGACAGCTTTCAGCATGTAAAAAATGAAATACTTCCTTTTTTATCTACGACCTCATGGTTACGTCAGCGTCTGGGTAAAATCGCGATAATCGTGCGTTCGATTCCCACACGAGGAAACGAATTATTTTCTTTTTAAGAAAAAATTCGGCGTTCAGTTCCGCCACACAACATCTAACGTGTCAAATATTAGGGAGGAAAATTGTTCTGTTATTGTTAAAATGACAGGTTGTGAGTTCGATTCCCACTAGAGGAAATAAAATATTTAATATTGCCATTTCTTCTCTTTTACATCGAGGCAAAACGCTACGTTGAATTCCGCATTCAACAGGCAATGCCTCTAGAATTCGGCGAAAAGTGAGATTCAGAATGTCTTAACACTACGCTTCCTCGGCCTACATGTGAGAAGAAAGAGAGAAAATATTAATTTCGATAGAAAATTAATAAAACTTATACATACAAAAAAGCATAGTGAAGGTATAACAACGACATATTTACGTAATATAAGATTGTGAGTACCACACTGTCTACAGTTTAGCTAAATAAACAATATTTATTTAGTTCAATATGAGATTTTCGCTGGAATATTGCCAATTATCACATGCCGCAATAACAAGCAAATAGTGGAATGATAACAAATATCATATGATATTGCTTTTTATACAAGTGCCTTGCTATACCAGTTACTAGAGCGCGACCTCCCGGACGCCCAAGGAAGCGCTGGTTGGATGTCGTGATGCAGGACATGAGAGCCAATGGTCTAACCACTGAGGACGCAAAAGACCGTGCAAAGTGGAGTAGGTTGAGTAGGAAGGCAGACCCTGGCAATAGCCGGGATTAATGCCAGGAAGAAGAAGAAGATTGTTTTTATACAAATATTACATCATCATCATCATCATCAGCCTGTCCTCGTCCACTGCTGGACATAGGCTTCTCCAATGGCACGCCACTGAGCTCGATCTTCAGCTCTTCGCATCTAGCCGTTGCCCGCCACTTTGTGAATATTATACAGGGTGTCCCAGGAGTCAACGATAAAACGAAAACAGGTGATAGACCAAGTCGTGACAGTTATGAGAAAAATATAAAAAAAAATCTGTGTCATATATTTTTCATATTATATTGAATTAAAAAAATATCGGAAAAACCGACACCCTGTGATGATTTTTCAAGTCCTAAGACTACAAATATTACTCTATTTTCATTTTTTTTTTCTGCAATGTAATCTTGAGTAACCTTTCTGTGAATTACAGTTCAAGATTGAAACATACCTGCATCGGTTTTCAATAAAATGCCGTGTTTTTGCCAAACATTAAATTCAAAATATTTAGTACACCCAACTTTAACCGACTGTACTATAAAAAAAATGTACTACACTGTTTTTGCAAGTAACTTTAAAAGTTGGCGCATTTAATCTGGATTCCGAAATGGTACCATACTTGCTGGATTACTTCTTTGTTGAAGAGAGAAAAATCGACATACACGATAATCGAGATGACGTTCAGCGTTTTGGTAATTTTTCCGATACATTCTAGCTGCAGCACTAGCATTACATAACCACTCTCCATGAATGAAATGCATATTGGCAATGTATCAAAGACCAAGTATATGACCTGCGAGATCGCGGACTCGAGCAAAATCCTTATAGGTCCTGGCTCAGCCCCTAAATCGAAAAAGTTGAGGTATCTTAGATCCGTCATGCACGAGTCTGGAGGCATCGATCACGATCTCCATGGTTGGATAAGCGTTGCCTGGGCTAAGTTGCGGGAGGTTACTGGTGTGGTCTGTGATCGTAGGATCCCGTCCAAACCTTTTCCGACTTAGGGGTGTGTAGTCTTAGGACTTGAAAAATCATCACAGGGTGTCGGTTTATCCGATATTTTTTTAAATCAATATAATATGAAAAATACATGACACAGATTTTTTTTTATATTTTTCTCATAACTGTCACGACTTGGTCTATCACCTGTTTTCGTTTTATCGTTGACTCCTGGGACATCCTGTATATCACAGTTAAAAAATACGCTTACAAAATAGTTTTCTAATCTTCTTAGTCTTCCTGACATAAATATTAGAATTGTGATATAAGAATCTCGTTAAAATATAAGCACTTAGCACTAGGTACCCAGGTTCCCTCTGCCTACACCTATATGTGCGGGATACAGCGTGAAGCTAAAAAAATATAAAAAATCAAGTTAAATGGCCTATATAAATATGGTATTTACTAAAATTCATATTATTAAATATACGAATAGAGATAAGTAGGTACTTTAAAAGTTACTGGATTTAATTGGACCATATTTGTATTTCAAAGTGAATACCACAAACTGTAGAATATTGCCATATTTGAAATATGCATTTGACACGTGTATTGCACAATTATATAATACTAGCGACCTGCTCGCGGCTTCGCCCGCCTTACACCGCCTTACCCGCCCCGTGGAAATACATTATGATTATTAGATAACTCCAAAATACATGCAATCACTTCTAAATTTACTTTGCCAGGCGCAGAATTGAAGCATTCTCTCGGCCATCTCCGTAGTAGCTCAGAACGACATCAGAGCGTTGGTCCGACCGTGGTCCCAGGCGAAAACCTGCTTTAGAGCAGACACATGGAAGGAGAGGGGATTGGAATTCCACACTCGGTTTCTTGAGGAAGGCCTAGATTAAACGACCAAGATGACTGCTCATGAGTCGGCTTTGGATGAGGATAGAAAGTCCCTCGGAAGAAGACGTCTGACCTCGGGCGGAGTGCTGCTCCTTAGGTGCAGGTGACCCGATACACCGCACCGGCGCAACGGAATACGTTGGACGCGAGGCGACCAATGTGTACCTCTCTAGGGTTTCTATTTTTAGGTTGCGGTGAGCGGCGCGTGGTGTTCACGTAGTATGGTGCCTGCGTTATCAATGTATAGTGCGTAGAGAGCAGGTGATAAAATTCTGACTGGGACAACGGCAGCGATCGGGTCACTGGTATACCCGCTCGCCAAACTGCTGGCTTTGTGGGTGGATGTGTGACTGAAGAAGTGAGAGGAGTAACTTTTCGAACAGCTTGGCGACCGTACTAAGAAGGATTATAGATCGGTATCCCTCAGCAGCATAATGAGCAGGCCTTCCTTCCATGCCCGGGGGAAAGAAGCCAGGCGGGTGCGGCGGATCCACTATTATAAGCAATATGTTGCGGGGCACGACGGATGCGTGGTGGGCGGCGAACCGTTAATCAGCAAGGATTTTTTAGTACTGTAATTTTAAATCTGTGCTACTAATCTTTTCAAGTACTTATTAAAATATATTTAAATGACTATTTTTAGATATTTAAATGACTATTTTTAAACGGAAGAAATTATAAACAAAAACCTACCTACTAATAAGTAATACAAAAAATATGAAACCAATATCGCGCTGAAATAATACATTTAACTGAAATTATCCAATATGTGAAACGCATCTAAATCTTCTTTGCTATAGAGGCAGGCGGGTTTTTTTTCGAGCTTGTGGTTAATGCTGTTAAAACAGCGACACCGGTTGGGTAGGCACTACGTGGCTGCCTGTGAGGAAAATTAAATAGAATGCATCGGCCGGGAATCGAACCCGGGCCGCCCGCGTGGCAGGCGGGCATTCTACCACTGAACCACTGATGACTGCTCATGACGCGCTTGTATAAATAAGCAAAACGTCGCGAGGCGCGTTTCGCAGCAAGGATGTTTTAGTATTTTAACAACTTCTAAAGTACTTATTAAAATGAAAAAACAGTAAAAGACAGTTCATCTACATTAAATGGCCAACGTAACTAACATACTTATTTATATGCTGAGAGTAAGGGATAAGTAAAACTTGAGTCGGCACAGCTGATGAGTCAACGGCGTGATGTGACAACAATTAAATGCGTTTTTCTCTAAAACTATTCGCAATTTCGAAATATTGTAAAAAGCAAATTTTATCTTCGTTTAACGTAGAAAATTAATAAAGTATTTTAAAGGATAAGGATTAATACCATTATGGAAAAATATCCCTCACAATAAAAAAAATATTGAAATTACTATTTTTAGACAGAAATATGATCACTACACGTTATCCTTAAAAGATAAAAATATGCTCTCGCGGACTTTTTTGTAGATCTTATTAAGAAGAAGTCTACTCCAGTACTTTTTTTTCATGTAGTATTTACCATTAAAGCAGCGCATGCGCGAAAGTGTCTCAACGGGTAGGACTTTAGATACATTTATCGTATTTATGTTAATTTACATAAGAATGTACAAATAATAAACTATATATAAACCTTCTACGAAAAACACTCGACTTAATGGTGAAGACCGCATCAAAATCCGTTGGGTGGTTTAGAAGAAGAAGAGTTAGAAACAACAGACAGACACGAAAAGCGACTTTGTTTTATAAGATATAGGATAGGATGCGCACTATTAGTTTATACAAAATTGGGTATTGTGGGTTCTAATCCAATCGAATTATTAATTATTTCTTCGCGCTGATAACAAGATATAACGCGACATTCGTATACTTTTTTACCTTTAAGTTATTTACGTGATAATAATATGTCTTCCAGTTTTTTTTTTACATTTAAGTGTAAAATGAAAAAAAATCAAACTAAGCAAAGAGGTTTTCATATCAAAACATTTCATTCTCTACTTTTTTGCTCAACCGATTTCAAAATATGAGTGATTGAACTCAACGTTGCACTAACCGGTAAGATTATAATATTTATATGATTTTACATATTATATATAGCAATAACTATGGTTATATATAGCAATAACTATGGTGTATAAATTATGTATTTAAAGAGGTTGGCCGGAAGCAGATGGGTCCGAAGAGCTGAAGATCGAGTGTGGTGGCGAGAATTGGAAAAGGCCTATATCCAGCAGTGGACAAAAGGTTGATTGATGATGATGATAAATTTATATCTAATTGTTTTTAATTTGTCAAACAAACTTGTAATCTGGATCGGCATACGCAAATCATTTACATTCATTACTACTAAGAAAATATTATTTATATATTTATTTTTATATCTATATAGGTACAAAGATTGAAACAAGTGAATATATTGTATTAACAACTTGCTTCTGCTCGCTTTTTCCCAAGAGACACATATTTCACGAGAGATTTTGCGGTAAAAAGTAGCTTACGAACTTCAAAATACTCAATGAACATTCTATTTTTTTGCTTTTTAAAAGTTTAAATTACAAATTAACCATTTCTATATAATACAACGATCATGTTTCATATAAATTTTCACATGCAAATATATAAGAAGCCAGATATGGCGCAGTGGCAGAAGTGTGTGATTGGGGCTGATTGTGGGTTCGAAACGATAAATTTATATTAACATTCCTTCGCTTCGCAATGCCACCAGAATTCAACAGGAAATAGAGAACGGAGTGTCTTAACACTAGGCTCCCTCTGCCTACACTGCTGTGAGCACGATATAAAGTAAAGCCGATTTTAATAGTATTATTTTAATAGAATTCTCTTCAAAGTTTTCAAAACAGAGTAATATTTCACGAAATTCAACCAAATGCATTGTTTTATTCAAATCGAGACACGCATTCAGCCATTTCCCAAGAGCTTTGTTCCTTTATCATTGGATGCAGAAGCACCACATGCATACGATATCGTCCACATACTAAGAATAGTTCTGTTCTAGCCAAGCTTAGTTCTAGCTCATTTACGTATTCTGTTTATATTTCCGAATTGATCTATGTAATTAAATTTATATTTATATATATTACTATTTTATTATTTTTACTTTCACGTCGTATCCCGCATGTAAGACAGAATGAGCTTAGTGTTAAGATACTCCACTTCCCACTTTCTGCCAAATCTGAAGACATTGTGTGCTGTTGGCGGAAATGAACGCCGCGCTTTTGCCTAGAAACCAGAACGATGGAAGAATAATTTAAATATTTCATTTCTTCGAGTGGGAATCGAACCCATAACCGGATGCGTTTGTAGGTGTGACTTCGAAGGTATGTGATACACATAATTAAATCATGAATATCTCATATTTTCATTTATTATTATGTTATATATACGAAAAACATTAATTATAACATTCCAAAAATAACTAAGTAAATTAGAAATGTAAGCATAATATTGATATTAATTTCTCAAAGCTAATTCGATATTAGGGATCAAAGAGGCGGCTGGGCTTGAGCGACGTATTTATACTATTTTTAAGGCCAATTGGACCCATTCTGTAAAATAACTGACGTAGAGACAACGACTGTTCTATCATTTTTATCCAATTTTTATACAGAACTAGCGTCCCGCTCGCGGCTTCGCCTGCGTGAACTACGTTATTATTAATTTTTGTCTTCCCCAAAAAAACACCCCTTAGAAGTCGAATATGCAAATTCCCGTCTTAGCGA
>HE669196.1:137417-204375 GCA_000313835.2 Heliconius melpomene melpomene | reverse complement strand
TGAGATATGACTATATTTTATTATGCTGCTGTGTAATAAATGAAAATAAATTAAAATTAACAAAATTAAATCAGCTTCACGCTGTATCCCGCACACAGCAGGGTAGGCAGAGGGAGTGGCAGAACTCAACGCCGCGCTTTGCCGCTTTGCAGAGCCAAAAAATGAAAATATAATGGAAGTAAATATTTCACTTTTTGGAATGGAACCCACAACCGTCGCGTTACAATCACACCCTTGAGCCGCTGCGCCACCACGGCCTCAACTATAAATATAATAATATAATTTACAAATATCTTACGACATAGCAAATGTCGTATAGCCTCCGGCGCATCCTTTTGATTTCATGTCGCAGTCTACTAATTGTTGTGACGAAAGTTCCACTAGCTTTCCAGTTTTAATGGCATTAACACCTTCCAAATTTCCTATTAATTAAATTAATTTGAAAGTTTTAAAAACATATCAAAAAGAAATATCTCTTATCTCTTCTCGTCTCTATATACTCGTATAATAAAACAGTAAAATATTTTATATGTACATTTAGTATTTTTGGCTGAAATGTTAATAGAAGGACACTTAAAAAGAATAATGGAAAGCAAAATATATTTTTTTAATTTCTTGTCTGTCTGTCTGTATGTATGATTACGTTTATCTCCGAAAGTACTGAACCAATTTACTTAAAACTTTCACTAATTGCTTTGTTTCAACTCAACTTAACATATAAAGTTTGTTTCATCAAAATCGGTTCATTAAAAAAAAATATCGTCATTTGAATGAACTCAAGGCATTAGTTTACCTGCAAGTATATAGCAATCCATATCTATACTTATGCTCTGTATTTTTAACCGGCTTTTAAAACAAGGAGGGTTCTCAATTAAATATTTTCAATATTAAATTTTTTCGATTAATTTATTCAATTAATTATTTTGGATTCGATTTCGATATTGGATTATTGGATTCGGTTTGGATATGTATGATTGCATATTAATGCAATCATTACAGTTACTTTACAAAGAATATTTTAATTCCTTACTCAAATCAATAATTTAACATTTAAGGTTCTTTCTAAACGAGTAAATTAAATTATTCATTGACATCAACACATTTGACTGTCAGTCAATTCTGTTTATTAGCCGCGGGCGAAACGCTAGCTTAAACTATTTGTTTAAGCGCACTTTTTTTCGTAGCTCAAAAACCAATTTACAGCATAGAGTACAAATTATACCTACCAATTGCACTAAATGCCCATTGCGATCCGCAACAATCTTGTGTCTTTACTGCGGAAACCACTCCTTTCTTACGCCAATCGAATTCCTTATCAGTTGTGCTATTACCAACATCTGTGACCACTTTACAATCGCTATCGCCCCTAGATGGTCTGTATCCAATATGCCTCATTATAAATTCTTCGTCAGATAAATCAGCGAATTGTGTTATTCCTATAATAAAATGAAACAAATTAATAACTAATTTATTATCATAGATTATTATGTATAGCTACATTTCCGAACTTACCATATGTTGCTTTCTCACTCTGTTTATTTTTGTAGTCAATGATATCCAAATTCTTAACAAACATCCCAAATCTCATTGCCTTTTCAATTTCATTTTCATATACCTTATCATGTTCCTTAATAAATTCCTCAAATTCAGAATTAAGTTCCGACTCATGCGGCAAAGATTTAGCTAATGCCACTGAAACTACAGCGGTTAGAAAGAAGAACATATAAGGACTCATGTTTTACTTCACACTTCAATCACTGTTTGATCAATGATCCCTTTTATACCCCGTTAATCTGCTTGAGTATTCTAAATGCTTCAGTTATGGTAACTATTGGCATTTTAATATTTTTAAAATTATAGAATGTATGAAATGAATGTTAAATTGCTTAAATATTTTTGTTCAGGTAAGATACTACATTCTTCGTTCTTAGCTTATAGTTTTATGTGCATTTCAGCAAATGCGCCACACATTAAAAATCTTAAGCACTTTGTGCGAAAGTGGGACGGACAAATGATCTCGTTATCACGGCACGTAGCAGATAAATTAATTGAATTAATTTAGCTTAGTAAGTAATATAAATAAAACCATTCAATTGCGAGTCGGATTCGCCGACCGAGGTTCCATACCAAGTTAAGGATTGTAGGCCAACGGTAAGTAAAACTTATAAAAATTGACAAACTTAAATCTGCAAGGGTATTCATATTCTGTATGATCTATAATGAACTACAATCTTACTTACCTAAAACTAAAATCTTTTAGGTAGGTTCCTTAAAAAAATATGTTTTTCAGCTTTACGCTTTTCAAGCAGATAGTAGGGAAGAATATCTACCTAGTGTCCAGATGTAGTATGATAATATACATACATTACGTAAACACTACAAAACAAACACATATTATACTGGTATTTTGTTGTTAAAATTGTCGTGTTTAATGGAAAAATGTTTAGTTATTTCATATTGTAACGACCCATAATGTAAACAAAATGTATAAGTGAATAATATAACTAAGTCCTATCCTATCCTATATCTTATAAAACAAAGTCGCTTCTAAACCACCCAACGGATTTTAATGCAGTTTTCACCATTAGGTCGAGTATTTTTCATAGAAGGTTTATATATAGTTTATTATTTGTACATTCTTATGTAAATTAACATAAATATGATAAATGTGTATAAAGTCCTACCCGTTGAGACACTTTCGCGCATGCACTGCTTTAATGGTAAGTACTACATGAAAATAATGTAGTGGAGTATTGTGCCTCTTAATAAGATCTACAAAAAAGTCCGCGACGGCATATTCGTATCTTTTAAGAATAACGTGTGGTGATCATTTTTCTGTCTTAAAATAATAATTTAAATACATTTTTTAATGTGAGGGATATTTTTCCATAATGGTATTAATCCTTATCCTTTAAAATACTTTATTAATTTTCTACGTTAAACGAAGATAAATTTTTTTTTTACACTATTTCGAAATTGCGAATAGTTTTACAGAAAAACGCATTTAATTGTTGACATATCCCGCCGTTGACACATCAGCTGTATGTTACTCAAGTTTCACTTATCCCTTACTCTCAGCATATACATAAGTATATTAGTTACGTTGGCCATTTAATGTAGACCAAAACTGTCCTTTACTGTTTTTCATTTTAATAAGTACTTTAGAAGTTGTTACAATATCAAAAAATCCTTGCTGCGAAACGGCTCGCCACTCGCCATGCGTCCGCCGCGCCCGCCTGCCTTACACGCATCGGTGGTTCAATGGTAGAATGCTCGCCTGCCACGCGGTCGGCCCGGATTCGATTCCCGGCCGATGCATTCTATTTAATTTTCCTCACAGGCAGCCACGTAGTGCTTGCTTTTCATCAGGGACAGAATACCCTCTTCAGCATTAACCACAAGCTCGAAAAAAAAACCCGCCTGCCTCTATAGCAACGAAGATTTAGATGCGTTTGCACGTATTGGATAATTGGAGTTGAATGTATTATTTCAGCGCGATATATTTGGTTTCATATTTTTTGTAGTAGTTAGTAGTAGGTAGGTTTTTGTTTATAATTTCTTCCGTTTAAAAATAGTCATTTAACTATCTAAAAATAGTCATTAAAATATATTTTAATAAGTACTTGAAAAGTTTAGTAGCACAGATTTAAAATTACGGTACCTAATAAAAAATCCTTGCTTTGTTTTGGAGTGTGAATTGGAAAATCCTTATTGAAACTACGAAAATGCGGGTTGCATTAGGGTTTAATTAATTTTCACATTATCTTAAGTGCTTTGCAAACATACATCATATGAATAATCCAGTAGTAAAAGCGGGCGAAGCCGCAAGAGGGTCGCTAGTAACTAATAATAGGTAATAAGTTACAACACAATATTATAAATAAAATTAATTTTGTTCAATTTTTTAATAACGCGTTCCATTCATAAATAATAATAAAGCAACGTAATATACCATAGGTAAATATGTAGATATTAAATATATTTACTAAAAAGAATTTAATAATTGTAAATAATCATTGTGTAAATCACGTTGTCATTGTGTCATGTGCGTTTTATACTGACTGACTTGGGTTCCATAAGAGTTCCAGTGATGATCTAAAATCATTTAAGACGTTGACAGTCTCATCCTCAATATCTGCCACAATTTGAGACGCTCTATATAAGGCGTAAAGTTCCGATTGGAAGCCGTACAGTATCGATAGGTATAGGTAAAATTTTCCATAATTAATCTCTTCTCCTCCGTTCCATTTAGATCTTACTACCGTTGGTGAAGATCTGAGGTCCCTTGATATTATGTAGGGTGATGGTTTCGGAATTTTTTACTGTTTTATATAGTACATGATTATTCAATTAATAAACTGAATTGTTCACATTCACACATCATTTAGTGCTTTCAGTTATTATTTGGTTTATTTATTTGATTTAGTTATTTATGCGTTCGCGTATGCGTGGAACCAAAGGCCAGGACGTAATCGGAGGTTCTACTCGTTTATTCTCACCATGTTATGCGACCTTCTTATATTATATACATAGCTGCTTTAAACTGTTTCATTGCTATTTAAAATTTTTAACTGCTTTCTATTTATATCAAAGAGATTATAATTCTAGTTTCTAATCAATTCTGACGTTGTTGAAGAGGGTAGTTGACTTATTTTAATTGATAATAATATATGAAAAATATTGGTTATAAATGAAATTGCGAGCGGCCACTTATTTATATATAATTTAACATATTATTCAAATCATAGTGTAATAGACAATTTTAATGTAACAAACAGCATTTTAGTATGAAATTTTAAATTTACTAAATAATTTATTGAGAGATACCAAGGCGACAATTTAAAAATTCATTTACATCACTGCAGTCAGTGGTGGCAGATTTGCAACTAGGAGACAGTTGACACCTCTTTCCATCCTAAAGTATCCATCTTCTCCGAATTTATGTCCCCATGAGCTCTTAACGATCCAGTATTTAACGCCATCCTCTAGACAAAGCAAATGAAATATTTAGAAAAAAATATCAGTGAATATTCTAATACAGTTTGTTCAGTAATCACTTATCAAAGTTATTTAAAAATATCTCCGGAGGTTATAAACGTATAATTTCTGATAAGGGGATCACTGTAGCTTAGTTATTTATGGCTAATTAAATATTTCACTGCGGAAAAATAACCATTACCTTCTCCATAACCAACTAAAAGTACTTCGTGATTTATTCGGCGTGCCTTGCAGTCGATATCTTTTATTATACCTTTTTTGTAAGAAATGAGAGGCATGAAATCAATTGCTGAAATTTAAAAGAAATATTTACATTCCATTTCCCAAAAAAACAACAGAATAAACTAGTAGGTACTAGTTAAAGCATCGATTTTAGGCATGCTTATCTCATTTGAGTGAATTTTTAAAACATGCCTGTGTAATATATATATATACTAGCGACCCTCTTGCGGCTTCGCCCGCTTTTACTACTGGATTATTCATATAATGTATGTTTGCAAAACACTTAAGATAATGTGAAAATCAATTAAACCCTAATGCAATCCGCATTTTCGTAGTTTCAATAAGGATTTTCCAATTCACACTCCAAAACAAAGCAAGGATTTTTTATTAGGTACCGTAATTTTAAATCTGTGCTACTAAACTTTTCAAGTACTTATTAAAATATATTTTAATGATTATTTTTAGATGGTTAAGTGACTATTTTTAAACGGAAGAAATTATAAACAAAAACCTACCTACTAATAACTACTACAAAAAATATGAAACCAAATATATCGCGCTGAAATAATACATACATTCAACTCCAATTATCCAATACGTGCAAACGCATCTGAATCTTCGTTGCTATAGAGGCAGGCGGGTTTTTTTTCGAGCTTGTGGTTAATGCTGAAGAGGGTATTCTGTCCCTGATGAAAAGCAAGCACTACGTGGCTGCCTGTGAGGAAAATTAAATAGAATGCATCGGCCGGGAATCGAACCCGGGCCGCCCGCGTGGCAGGCGAGCATTCCACCACTGAACCACCGATGCGTGTAAGGCAGGCGGGTGCGGCGGACACATGGCGCGTGGCGAGCCGTTTCGCAGCAAGGATTTTTTGATATTGTAACAACTTCTAAAGTACTTATTAAAATAAAAAACAGTAAAAGACAGTTTTGGTCTACATTAAATGGCCAACGTAACTAATATACTTATTTATACGCTGAGAGTAAGGGATATGTGAAACTTGAGTAACATACAGCTGATGTGTCAACGGCTGGATGTGTCAACAATTAAATGCGTTTTTCTGTAAAACTATTCGCAATTTCGAAATAGTGTGAAAAAAAAAATTATCTTCGTTTAACATAGAAAATTAATAAAGTATTTTAAAGGATAAGGATTAATACCATTATGGAAAAATATCGCTCACAATAAAATATATATTGAAATTATTATTTTTAGACAGAAATATGATCACTACACGTTGTTCTTAAAAGATACGAATATGCTCTCGCGGACTTTGTTGTAGATCTTATTAAGAGGCACAATACTCTAGTACATTTTTTTCATGTAGTACTTATGATTAAAGCAGCGCATGCGCGAAAGTGTCTCAACGGGTAGGACTTTATACACATTTATCGTATTTATGTTAATTTACGTAAGAATGTACAAATAATAAACTATATATAAACCTTCTACGAAAAATGCTCAACTTAATGGTGAAAACCGCATCAAAATCCGTTGGGTGGTTTAGAAGAAGAAGAGTTAGAAACAACAGACAGACACGAAAGGCGACTTTGTTTTATAAGATATAGGATAAAAGGAGATGTTCTCACTGGCTGAGCTGTAGGCGCGCGCACAGCCGTAACCGCTGTGCGTAGAAACATGAAATTTACAAATATTTTTTATAATGTGAACACTTATTAAGAAAAGATTTTTAAAAATTTTAAACCTGAAGGGGTGAAAGAGGGGTTGAAAGGTTGTATGAAAAAACCTTTAAATAAGCACCGATTTTATAAAATTTTAAATTCACACTCTTAAAAATATTTCATTGAACATGTGTTTCATGGTTTATTAGATTTCACAAATATTTAATAAATATTCGTAAAGTTCAAGTGGGCGAAGCCGCTCTGGATCGCTAATATAGCATACCTACTGGATTGTTATTATATAGCTATACTTTCAAATATGGTGAATACGAATATCTGTATCAATAACAAGAGATAAGAAAAGAAAAGAAGTGAGAAGATAAACAATGCTAAGAATGAAGTTACGATGTACCTACTTGGTGTATTTCGTATATATCGATTGAGTACACTGTATCCCGCAAACCGCAGGGTAGGCAATCTAGCGTTAAGACACTTCGTTCCCCTCTTTCTGCAGAATTCTTGAGGCATTGCGTGTTGAGTGACAGAACTCAACGCCGCACTTTTTGCTTCGATACCAGAGCGAAGAAATGGAAATAGAAATTTAAATATATATGTCATCTCCTCGAATGGGGATCGAACCCACAACCAGTCGGTTTTACAATCACACTTTGAGCCCCTGCGCCACAACTGACTTTGAATTAACTTGATTTAATTCACCTATAGACAGTGGACCAATTTGCTGCAGTTTTTGGGCATAGGCATCTTCTTTAACTGAAAGTATATGACAATCTTTTGGTCTTACGACGACTTTAGACTTATCGTATTTACAGTTATTATCCATTCCCACATATGGATAGTCAGCATCAGATTGAGATCCATTGTGTATTAAATACCTGAAAAAAAATGTTTACTTTGCGCTTTTCAAGCATATAGTATGGACAAGTATCTACCGCAGAAAAAAGGAACCTAGTGTAAAGACATCCCGTCCTCCGTTTTTCCCGAAATTCAATGCCATGATTTTAATTACTAGAAATGGGAAATGAGTGAATATCACTTTAAGAAACAGGCACTGCTGCTGCCACGTTGACCACAAAAAAATAATACGATTTTTTGTTTCTACTGCAAAAATATGGGATTTTTATAAGCCATAACGAAGAGATAATCTATCAAACAGTAATAAACAAAGAAAAAAGCTCTGTATTTGAGATATGACTATATTTTATTATGCTGCTGTGCAATAATGAAAATAAATTAAAATTAACCAAATTAAATCACGCTGCGGCTTCACGCTGTATCCCGAACACAGCAGGGTAGGCAGAGAGAACCTAGTGTTAAGACACTCTGTTCCCCACATTCCGCCGAATTCTGGAGGCATTGCGTGATGAGTGGCAGAACTCAACGCCGCGCTTTGCCGCTTTGCAGAGCCAAGAAATGAAAATATAATGGAAATAAATATTTCACTTTTTCGGATGGAACTCACAACCGTCGCGTTACAATCACACCCTTGTGCCGCTGCGCCACCACGGCCTCAACTATAAATATAATAATATATGTAATTTACAAATATCTTACGACATAGCAAATAACGTATAGCCTCCGACGCATCCTTCTGATTTCATGTCGCAGTCTACTAATTGTTGTGACGAAAGTTCCACTAGCTTTCCAGTTTTAATGGCATTAACACCTTCCAAATTTTCTATTAATCAAATTAATTTGAAAGTTTTAGCAACATATCAAAAAATCTCTTATCTCTTCTCTTCTCTATACATAATAAAACAGTAAAAATATTTTGTCTATACATTTAGAATTTTTGACTGAAATTTTGATAGAGGGACACTTAAAAAAATAATGGAAAGCAAAAATATATTATTTTTAATTTCTTGTCTGTCTGTCTGTATGTATGATTACGTTTATCTCCGAAAGTACTGAACCAATTTACTTAAAACTTTCACTAATTGCTTTGTTTCAACTCAACTTAACATATAAAGTTTGTTTCATCAAAATCGGTTCATTAAAAAAAGTTATCGTCATTTGAATGAACTCAAGGCATTAGTTTACCTGCAAGTATATAGCAATCCATATCTATACTTATAGTCTGTATTTTTAACCGGCTTTCAAAACAAGGAGGGTTCTCAATTAAATATTTTCAATATTAAATTTTTTTTGATTAATTTATTCAATTAATTATTTTGGATTCGATTTCGATATTGGATTATTCGATTCGGTTTGGGTATGTATGATTGCATATTAATGCAATCATTACAGTTACTTTACAAAAAATATTTTAATTCCTTACTCAAATCAATAATATAACATTTAAGGTTCTTTCTAAACGAGTAAATTATATTATTCATTGACATCAACACATTTGACTGTCAGTCAATTCTGTTTACTAGCCGCGGGCGAACCGCTAGCTTAAACTATATGTTTAAGCACACTTTTTTTCGTAGCTCAAAAACCAATTTACAGCATAGAGTACAAATTATACCTACCAATTGCACTGAATGCCCAATCCGATGAGCAAATTCCTTGGTTCTTTACTGAGGAAACCACTCCTTTCTTACGCCAATCGAATTCCTTATCAGTTGTGCTATTACCAACATCTTTGACCACTTTACAATCGCTATCGCCCCTAGATGGTCTGTATCCAATATGCCTCATTATAAATTCTTCGTCAGATAAATCAGTGAATTGTGTTATTCCTATAATAAAATGAAACAAATTAATAACTAATTTATTAACATAGAATATTATGTATAGCTACATTTACGAACTTACCATATGTTGCTTTCTCACTCTGTTTATTTTTGTAGTCAATGATATCCAAATTCTTAACAAACATCCCAAATCTCATTGCCTTTTCAATTTCATTTTCATATACCTTATCATGTTCCTTAATAAATTCCTCAAACTTAGAATTGAGTTCCGACTCACGAGGCAAAGATTTAGCTAATGCCACTGAAACTACAGCGGTTAGAAAGAAGAACATATGAGCACTCATGTTTTACTTCACACTTCAATCACTGTTTGATCAATGATCCCTTTTATACCCCGTTAATCTGCTTGAGTATTCTAAATGCTTCAGTTATGGTAACTATTGGCATTTTAATATTTTTAAAATTATAGAATGTATGAAATGAATGTTAAATTTCTTAAATATTTTTGTTCAGGTAAGATACTACATTCTTCGTTCTTAGCTTATAATTTTATGTGCATTTCAGCAAATGCGCCACACATGAAAAATCTTAAACACTTTATCGCGAAAGTGGGATGGACAAATGATCTCGTTATCACGGCACGTAGCAGATAAATTAATTGAATTAATTTAGCTTAGTAAGTAATATAAATAAAACCATTCAATTGTGAGTCGGTCTCGCCGACCAAGGTTCCATACCAAGTTAAGGATTGTAGGCCAACGGTAAATAAAACTTATAAAAGTTGACAAACTTAAATCTGCAAGGGTATTCATATTCTGTATGATCTACAATGAACTACAATCTTACTTACCTAAAAAATACAACAAAAAAATATGTTTTTCAACTTACGATTCAAGCAGATAGTAGGGAAGAATATCTACCTAGTGTCCAAATGTAGTATGATAATATACATACATTACGTAAACACTACAAAACAAACATATATTATACTGGTATTTTGTCGTTAAAATCGTCGTGTTTAATAGAAAAATGTTTAGTTATTTCATATTGTAACGACCCATAACGTAAACAAAATGTATAAGGGAATAATATAACTAAATAACTAATAATAATAATTTACAACACAATATTATAAATAAAATTAAATTACTTCAATTCTTTAATAACGCGTTCCATTCATAAATAATAATAAAGCAACGTATATTATATTAATACCATAGGTAAATATGTATATACCATAGGTAAATATGTAGATATTAAATATATTTATTAAAAAGAATTTAATAATTGTAAATAATCATTGTATAAATCACGTTGTCATTGTGTCATGTGCATTTTATACTGACTGACTTGGGTTCCGTAAGAGTTCCGGTGATGATCTAAAATCATTTAAGACATTGACTGTCTCATCCTCAATATCTGCCACAATTTGAGACGCTCTATATAAAGTGTAAAGTTCCGATTGGAAGCCGTACAGTATCGATATAGGTAAAAATTTCCATAATTAGTCTCTTCTCCTCCGTTCCATTTAGATCTTACTACCGTTGGTGAAGATCTGAGGTCCCTTGATATTATGTAGGGTGATGGTTTCGGAATTTTTTACTATTTTATATAGTACATGATTATTCATTTAATAAACTGAATTGTTCACATTCACACATCATTTAGTGCTGTCAGTTATTATTTGGTTTATTTATTTTAGATTTATTTATTTATTTGATTTAGTTATTTATGTTAAAGTATTTGTTCATGTGCTATGCGTTCGCGTATGCGTGGAACCAAAGGCCAGGACGTGGTCGGAGGTTCTACTCGTTTATTCTTACCATGTTATACGACCTTCTTATATTATATACATACCTGCTTTAAACTGTTTCATTGCTATTTAAAATTTTTAACTGCTTTCTATTTATATCAAAGAGATTATAATTCTAGTTTCTAATCAATTCTGACGTTGTTGAAGAGGGTAGTTGACTTATTTTAATTGATAATAATATATGAAAAATATTGGTTATAAATGAAATTGCGAGCGGCCACTTATTTATATATAATTTAACATATTATTCAAATCATAGTGTAATAGACAATTTTAATGTAACAAACAGCATTTTAGTATGAAATGTTAAATTTACTAAATAATTTATTAAGAGATACCAAGGCGACAATTTAAAAATTCATTTACATCACTGCAGTCAGTGGTGGTAGATCTGCAACTCGGAGACAGTTGACACCTCTTTCCATCCTAAAGTATCCATCTTCCCCGAATTTTTGTCCCCATGAGCTCTTAACGGTCCAGTATTTAACGCCATTCTCTAGACAAAGCAAATGAAATATTTAGAAAAAAATATCAGTGAATATTCTAATACAGTTTGTTCCGTAATTTTTTCCACCATCACTTATGAAAGTTATTTGAAAATATCTCCGGAGGTTTTAAACGATAGATAGATCACTGTGGCTTAGTTATTTATGGCTAATTAAATATTTCAATGCGGAAAAATACATTTAAAACATCAAATTACCTTCTCCATAACCAACTAAAAGTACTTCGTAATTTGCTCGGCGTCCCTTGCAGTGGTCATTTTTTATTATACCTTTTGAGTAAGTAAGGACAGGTATGAAATCAATTGCTGAAATTAAAAAAATATTTACTTTCCATTTTCCAAAAAACAACAGAATAAACTAGTAGGTACTAGTTAAAGGACCGATTTAAGGCATGCTTATCTCATTTGAGTGAATTTTTAAAACATGCCTGTGTAATATATATATATATAAAACTAGATGTTCCCACTGACTGAGCTGTAGGCGCGCGCACAGCCGTAACCGCTGTGCGTAGAAACATGAAATTTACAAATATTTTTTATAATGTGAACACTTATTAAGAAAGGATTTTTAAAAATTTTAAACCTGAAGGGGTGAGATAGGGGTTGAAAGGTTGTATGAAAAAACCTTTAAATAAGCACCGATTTTATAAAATTTCAAATTTACACTCTTAAAAATATTTCCTTGAACGTATGTTTCATGGTTTATTAGATTTCACATACATTTAATAAATATTCGTAAAGTTCAAGTGGGCAAAGCCGCTCTGGTTCGCTAATATAGCATACCTACTTGATTATTATTATATGGCTTTACTTTCAAATATGGTGAATACGAATATCTGTATCAATAACAAGAGATAAAGAAAGAAAAGAAGTGAGAAGATGAACAATGCTAAGAATGAAGTTACGATGTACCTACTTGGTGTATTTCGTATATATCGGTTGAGTACACTGTATCCCGCAAACAGCAGGGTAGCCACCTAGCGTTAAGACACTTCGTTCCCCTCTTTCTACAGAATTCTGGAGGCATTGCGTGTTAGTGACAGCTCTCAACGCCGCGCTTTTTGCTTCGATACCAGAGCGATGAAATGGAAATAGAAATTTAAATATATATGTCATCTCCTCGAATGGGGATCGAACCCGCAACCAGTCGGTTTTACAATAACACTTTGAGCCCCTGCGCCACGACTGACTTTGAATTAACTTGATTTTATTCACCTATAGACAGTGGACCAATTTGCTGCAGTTTTTGGGCATAGGCATCTTCTTTAACTGAAAGTATATGACAATCTTTTGGTCTTACGACGACTTTAGACTTATCGTATTTACAGTTACCATCCATTCCCATATACGGATAGTCAGCATCAAATTGAGATCCATTGTGTATTAAATACCTGAAAAAAAATGTTTACTTTGCGCTTTTCAAGCATATAGTATGGACAAGTATCTACCGCAGAAAAAAGGAACCTAGTGTAAAGACACCCCGTCCTCCGTTTTTCCCGAAACTCAATGCCATGATTTTAATTACTAGAAATGGGAAATGAGTGAATATCACTTGAAGAAACTGCTGCAGAAAGGCACTGCTGCTGCCACGTTGACCACAAAAAAATAATACGATTTTTTGTTTCTACTGCAAAAACATGGGTCTTTTATAAGCCATGAACGAAGCGAAGTTATTGCTGATCCAATCTATCAAACAGTATTAAACAAAGAGGAAAAGCTCTATATTTGAGATATGACTATATTTTATTATGCTGCTGTGTAATAAATAAAAATAAATTTAAATTACCCAATTTAAACCAGCTTCACGCTGTATCCCGCACACAGCAGGGTAAGCAGAGGAAACCTAGTGTTAAGACACTCTATTCCCTACTTTCCGCCGTATTCTAGAGGCATTGCGTGTTGAGTGGCAGAACTCTACGCCGCGCTTTGCCGCTTTACAGAGCGAAGAAATGAAAATATAAAGGAAATAAATATTTCACGTTTTCGGATGGAACCCACAACCGTCGCGTTACAATCACACCCTTGAACCGCTGCGCCACGACGGCCTCAACTATAAATATAATAATATAATTTACAAATATCTTACGACATAGCAAACGTCGTATAGCCTCCGGTGCATCCTTTTGATTTCATGTCGCAGTCTACTAATTGTTGTGACGAAAGTTCCACTAGCTTTCCAGTTTTAAGGGCATTAACACCTTCCAAATTTCCTATTAATTAAATTAATTTGAAAGTTTTAATAACATGTCAAAAAGAAATAATGTCTATCTCTTATCTCTTCTCGTCTCTATATATAATAAAACAGTAAAATATTTTATATGTACATTTAGTATTTTTGGCTGAAATGTTAATAGAAGGACACTTAAAAAGAATAATGGAAAGCAAAATATATTTTTTAAATTTCTTGTCTGTCTGTCTGTATGTATGATTACGTTTATCTCCGAAAGTACTGAACCAATTTACTTAAAACTTTCACTAATTGCTTTATTTCAACTCAACTTAACATATAAAGTTTGTTTCATCAAAATCGGTTCATTAAAAAAAAATATCGTCATTTGAATGAACTCAAGGCATTAGTTTACCTGCAAGTATATAGCAATCCATGTCTATACTTATACTCTGTATTTTTAACCGGCTTTCAAAACTAGGAGGGTTCTCAATTAAATATTTTCAATATTAATTTTGTTTCGCTTAATTTATTCAATTAATTATTTTGGATTCGATTTCGATATTGGATTATTGGATTCGGTTTGGGTATGTATGATTGCATATTAATGCAATCATTACAGTTACTTTACAAAGAATATTTTAATTCCTTACTCAAATCAATAATTTAACATTTAAGGCTCTTTCTAAACGAGTAAATTAAATTATTCATTGACATCAACACATTTGACTGTCAGTCAATTCTGTTTACTAGCCGCGGGTGAACCGCTAGCTGAAACTATATGTTTAAGCACACTTTTTTTCGTAGCTCAAAAACCAATTTACAGCATAGAGTACAAATTATACCTACCAATTGCACTGAATGCCCATTGCGATCCGCAACATTTTTGTTTCTTTACTGCGGAAACCACTCCTACATAACGCCAATCGAAATCCTTATCAGTTGTGCTATTACCAACATCTTTGACCACTTTACAATCGCTATCGCCCCTAGATGGTCTGTATCCAATATACCTCATTATAAATTCTTCGTCAGATAAATCAGCGAATTGTGTTATTCCTATAATAAAATGAAACAAATTAATAACTAATTTATTAACATAGAATATTATGTATAGCTACATTTACGAACTTACCATATGTTGCTGTCTCACTCTGTTTATTTTTGTAGTCAATGATATCCAAATTCTTAACAAACATCCCAAATCTCATTGCCTTTTCAATTTCATTTTCATATTCCTTATCATGTTCCTTAATAAATTCCTCAAACTTAGAATTAAGTTCCGACTCATGCGGCAAAGATTTAGCTAATGCCACTGAAACTACAGCGGTTAGAAAGAAGAACATATGAGGACTCATGTTTTACTTCACACTTCAATCACTGTTTGATCAATGATCCCTTTTATACCCCGTTAATCTGCTTGAGTATTCTAAATACTTCAGTTATGGTAACTATTGGCATTTTAATATTTTTAAAATTATAGAATGTATGAAATGAATGTTAAATTGCTTAAATATTTTTGTTCAGGTAAGATACTACATTCTTCGTTCTTAGCTTATAATTTTATGTGCATTTCAGCAAATGCGCCACACATGAAAAATCTTATACCTACACTTTGTCGCGAAAGTGGGACGGACAAATGATCTCGTTATCACGGCACGTAGCAGATAGATTAATTGACTTAATTTAGCTTAGTAAATAATATAAATAAAACCATTCAATTGCGAGTCGGACTCGCCGACCGAGGTTCCATAGGAGGATTGGGATTGCCAAGGATTGTAGGCCAACGGTAAGTAAAACTTATAAAAGTTGACAAACTTATATCTGCAAGGGTATTCATATTCTGTATGATCTACAATGAACTACAATCTTACTTAACACATATTATATTGGTATTTTGTCGTTAAAATTGTCGTGTTCAATCAGGGCCAAATCGCTAATTTAATTGTGATAAAATACTCATATAGAGATACTTGAGGGTCTGGGGATGAACATAGGATACTTTTTTTCTCATATTTGTAATATTTTCGATATATATTAATATATTAAAATACTTATTAATTTGACATGCAATTTATTCCACCATGTTAATAACAACCGTCGCTATGTTAAGCAACTATTTGCAAAGTTTGTTGTTAGAAAACGTCACCCAAAATGAGGTTGCTTAACGCATCTCTCTATTGAAAACTGAAAATAAGTTCATAAATACATATAATAAACATTCATATAGTTCAAGCGGGCGTAGCCGCGTTCGGGTCCACTAGTTATAAATAAAATTAATTTAATTCAATTCTTTAATAACGCGGTCCATTCATAAATAATAATGAAGCAACGTAATATATCATAGGTAAATATGTATATATTAAATATTGTTATTAAAAACAATTTAATAATTGTAAATAATCATTGTGTAAATCGTGTTGTCCTGACAATGATCATTTTATACTGACTGACTTGGGTTCCGTAAGAGTTCCAGTGATGATCTAAAATCATTTAAGACATTGACTGTACACACGCTTGAATTGCACACACGCTCTAAATAAGGCGTAAAGTTCCCATTGGAAGCCGTACAGTTTCGATTTAGGTAAAATTTTCCTTAACTAGTCTCTTCTCATCCGTTCCATTTAGATCTTACTACTTTCGGTGAAGAACTGAGGTCCCTTGATATTTTGTAGGGTGATGAATGATTATTCATTTAATAAACTAAATTGTTCACATTCACACATCATTTAGTGCTTTCAGTTATTATTTGGTTTATTTATTTTAGATTTATTTATTTATTTATTTGATTTAGTTTTTTATATTAAAGTATTTGTTTATGTGTTATGCGTTCGCGTATGAGTGGAACCAAAAGCCAGGACGTGGTCGGACGTCCTACTCGTTTATTTTTAACACGTTATACGACCTTCTTATATTATATATATACCCGCTTTAAACTGTTTCATTGCTATTCAAAATTTTGGACTGCTTTCTATTTATATCAAAGAGATTATTATTCTAGTTTCTAACCAATTCTGACATTATTGAAGAGGATAATTAATTTATTTTAATTGGTAATAATATATGAAAAATATTGGTAATAAATGAAATTGCAAACGGCTACTAATGCATGTATAATTTTAATATGTTATACAAATCATAGTATAATATATAAATTTAATGTAACCAACAACATTTTAGTCAGCAATTTTATATTTATTATTTTATTTATTCAGAGATACCAAGGCGACAATTTTAAAATCCATTTACATCACTGCAGTCACTGGTGGGTTATTTGTAACTAGGAGACAGTTGACACCTCTTTCCATCCTAAAGTATCCATCTTCCCCGAATTTTTTGCTCCATGAGTTCTTAACGATCCAGTATTTAACGCCATCCTCTTAACAAACCAAATAAGATATTTAGAATGTTTAAAAAAATATCGGTGAATATTCTAATACAATTTGTTCCGTAAAATTTTCCACCACTACTAATCAAAGTTATTTGAAAATATCTTCGTAGCTTATTAACGTATAAACTCTGATAGATAGATCACTGTAGTTTAGTTATTTATGGCTAATTAAATATTTCACGGCGGAAAAATACATTAAAACACCAAATTACCTTCTCCATAACCAACTAAAAGTACTCCGTGATTTAATTCTTTACCCTTGCAGTGGCTACCTTTTATTATGCCTTTTTTATAACCCAAGATAGGCATAGCGTCAATTGCTGAAATTAAAAAAATATATATTCTCCATTTCCCAAATAACAGCAGATTAAACTAGTACTATTTAAGGCATCGATTTTGGGCATACTGGTCTCATTTGAGTGAATTTTTAAAGCATTATTGTGTAATCTATATACGAGTATGTATATAAAGGAGATAGAAGGAGATGTTCCACTGACTGAGGTATAGACGCACGCACAGCCGTAACCTCTGATGTTAGAAACATTAAATTTGGACAGAATTTTACTTTCATAATGGATTTTTGATAAATTTTACACCTGAAGGGATGTAATAGGGGTTGAAAGTTTTCATGGGCAAATCTTTAAATAGACGCCGATTTTTATAAAATTTGAAATTCAGACTTTAAAATATTTCACGTGTTTCATGGTTTATTATAATTCACAAATCTTATATATATTAAATCGAAAGGTCACTCACTCATCACGAAATCTCAGAAACTACAAGTGCTAGGAATCTCAAATTTTTCATAGGAGTTATTTATTAGACGTAGGTGCTTGCTAAGACGGGAATTTGCAATATTCAACTCCTAAGGGGTTGTTTTTGGGGTTGAAAGTTTGTATGAAACTTCGTTACTACAAATGCTAGGAGTCTCAAATTTTGCATGGACGTCACTTATAGGACGTAGGTACTCATGGAGACAGAAATTAATAATAACGTAGTTCACGCAGGCGAAGCCGCGAGCGTGCCGCTAGTATTTAATAAATATCAAAATAGTTCAAGTGGGCGAAACCCTATAACATATTCGTACTCGTATTATATGCCATGTGATGATACAAATATCTGTATCAGTAACAAAAGATAAGAAACTAAGAATGAAGGAAGTTACGATGCACTCAGTAATTATATTTTGTTCGACTAGCTTCATTTAATTCACCTATAGACAGTGGGCCCATTTGCTGCAGTTTTTGGGCATAGGCATCTTCTTTAACTGAAAGTAAATGACAATCTTTTGGTGTTACGATGACTTTAGATTTATCGTATTTACAGTTTTCATCACGTGCCTTATATGGATAGTCAGCCTCAGATTCAGATCCTTTGTCTTTTAAGTACCTAAAAAAAAAAAATTTAACTTTACGATTTTCAAGTAGATAGTAGGGAAGAGTATCTACTGTAGACAAAGGGAACCTAATGTGAAAACATCCCGTTCTCTGTTTTTACCAAAACTCAATGCCACGCTTTTCATTACTAGAAATGGAAAATGAAGATAATTTCATAGAATCATCCCTCCAATCCACATTCGGACATCCGACCTTCACGTTAAGAGACAGGCACAGACAGTCATATTGCGCTACGTTGATCATAAACAATTAATATGAGTTTTTGTTCGGTTTTTTAAGCCATGAACGAAGGAAAGTTAGTGTTGATCCAATTTATCAAACACAGAAGAAAAGCTCTACATTTGAAATATGACTATATTATGATATGCTTCTGTGTAATAAATAAAACTATAAATATAATAATACTAGTGGGCGCGCGCAGTTTCGCCCGCTTATTTGTACCCTTAGGGATGAATTTCTAGATTTTTCCATACAAACTTTCAACCCCATATTTACACCCCTAGGGAATGAATTAATATAAACCACGAAACATGTGTTCAATGATATATTTTGAAGAGTGTAAATTTCAAATTTTATAAATATCGGTGGCGATTTAAAGATTTTTCCATACAAACTTTCAACCCCTTATTGGCACCCTTAGGGGGAGAGTTCTAGAAAACGATGAAACACGTGTTCAATTAAATACATTTAAAAATCTAAATTTCAAATTTTATAAAAATCGGTGCCGATTTAATTTTTTTTCCATACAAACTTTGAACCCCTATTTCACCCCTTTAGGGTAAAAATTTTTCAAAATCCCTTCTTAGTGGATGTCCAAATTACGAAAGTAAACATCTGTCCAAATTTCACGTTTCTACGCACAGTGGTTACGGCTGTGCGTGCGTCTTACCTCAGTCAGTGAGGACAAGTCCTTTTATATATATAGATAATATATAGAAATATCTTACGACATAGCAGTTGTCATAAGCCCTCCTTGGCACCCTTGTGACTTCTTCTCGCAGTCTACTAATTGTTGTGGCGAAAGGTCTACTAGCTTGCCAGTTTTAATGGCATTAACACCTTCCATATTTCCTATAAATTCAATAATCTAAAGGTTTTCACAATATATTAAAAAAAATAATTCAAACTATATGTAAACACACATTTTTTAATCGCTCAAAAACCAATTAGAGAATAGATTACAAATTATACCTACCAATTGCGCTGAATGCCCAACACGATCCGCAAGCTCCTTGGTCCTTTACTGACGAAACCGCTCCTTTCTTACGCCAGTCGAATTCCTTATCAGTTGTGCTATTACCAACGTCTGTGACCAGTTTGCAATCGCCATCACCACTAGATGGTCTGTATCCAGTATGCCTCATTATAAATTCTTCGCCAGATAAATCAGCGAATTGTGTTATTCCTATAATGAAATGAAACAAATTAATAACTAATTTATTATCGTAGATTATTATGTATTCTACAAACTTACCATATGTTGCTTTCTCACTAAGTTTATTTTGGTAGTCAATGATATCCAAATTCTTAACAAACATCCCAAATCTCATTGCCTTTTCAATTTCATTTTCATATTCCTTATCATGTTCCTTAATAAATTCCTCAAACATAGAATTAAGTTCCGACTCATGCGGCAAAGATTTAGCTAATGCCACTGAAACTACAGCGGTTAGAAAGAACAACATATGAGCACTCATGTTTTACTTCACACTTCACTCGCTGTTTAATGAATGGTGCTTTTTATACCCCGTTAATCTGTTTGAGTATTCTAAATGCTTCAGTTATGGTAACTATTGGCATTTTAATATTTTTTTAAGTATGAAATGAATGTAAAATTCTTTAAATGTTTTTGTTAAGTTCTTCGTTCCTAGCGTGTAATTCTAGGTAGATTTCAGCAAATGCGCCACATCATATCTATACTTACAATAAAATCGTAAGAGGGTCGGTGTCTGTACTTGGACGATATTTAAAAAAAAATGTTACTGGGAACCTATATTAACGTAATAGAACCCAAAACAATGATTTTTAAAATTTTTGTCTGTTTGTCTGTGCGTTTGTAATCGCAAATCTCAGAATCGGCTGAACCGATTTAGATGCGGTTTTCACTATTGAATTTTGGAAAGCTTCCGAAAACATAGAATTATTACAATCCGTTCATAAATAAAAAAGTTTTGTCGTTGCCGTAACACTTATTTTATACAACTGTTTAACTGAATTGACTGAATCTTTAGTTTTCAATTTCTTTATTAATATTTCTATTTCAAGCGGGCTTAGCCCCGCACGGGCCCACTAGTATAATACATATGATAATATTTACCTAAGAGATAAATTACTGCGTTCAATTTAGCTCAATAAATAATGTAGGTAAAACAATTCAATTGCGAGTCGGACTCGCAGACCGAGGGTTCCATACCAATTTAAGAATTGTAGGCCAAACTTATAAAAGTTGACAAACTTAAATTTGCTATCGTATGCACACATTCTGTATGATCTACAATGGACTACAATTTTCACTTTTTGGATGTTTTTCTAAATTTTTATTATAAATTCTCATTTCGTGCCAAACTGTAGGACCACAGGACCGGGGTTTAAAGTAAATGGCGAATTAATATAAGAAGAAAACAAAAAATAATAAGGCTAATAGATTAACAAAAAAAGTGGGAATTCCGAATGATCTGCCACCGATTGTCTCACACTAATTTCAGGATTATGGTCCCCTGATGGTAGAAATGTGAAATTTGGACAGATGTTTATTTTCGCAATCTAGACACTTCTGGGTCCCCATCCCCTAAGTTGGAAAAGTTCAGGTACCTTGGATCCGTCATGCACGAGTCTGAAGGCATCGATCACGATCTCTATAAGACGGATAAGAGTTTGGACGGTATCCTGCGATCACAGACTACACCAGTCACCTCCCTAAACTAAACACTTAGCCCAGGCAACGCTTATCCGACTTAGGGGCTGGCCCAGGACTTATAAGAACAGTGCTCGAGTCCGGGCTCTCGCAGGCCATATACTCGGTCTTTGACACGTTGCTAATATGCATTTCATTCATGGAGAATGGTTATGTAACGCAAATGCTGCAGCTAGAATGTATCGGAAAAGATACCAAAAAGCTGAACGTCATCCCGATTATCGTGTATTTCGATTTTTCTCTCTCCAACAAAGAAGTAATCCAGCAAGTGTCGTACCATTTCGGAATCCAGATTAAATGCGCCAACTTTTAAAGTTACTTGCAAAAACAGTGTAGTACATTTTTTTTATAGTACAGTCGGTTAAAGTTGGGTGTAGTAAATATTTTGAATTTAATGTTTGGCAAAAACACCACATTTTATTGAAAACTGATGCAGGTATGTTTAAATCTTAAACTGTAATTCACAGAAGGGTTACTCATGATTACATTACAGAAAAAAAAATGAAGAAAGAGTAATATTTGTAGTCCAGGGACGTGAAAAACCATCACAGGGTGTCGGTTTTTGCGATATTTTTTAAAATCAATATAATATGAAAAATACATGAGAAAGATTTTTTTTTATATTTTTCTCATAACTGTCACGGCTTGGTCTATCACCTGGTTTCATTTTATCGTTGGCTCCTGGGACACCCTGTATATAAATTAACTTATATACCTAAATAAAATCGATAAAGGTGTAGTTAGATTAATGCTAGGTAGTGTTTAGTTCTTTAACTAAATATTCTCGTCTATAAAATTTAGCAGAAAGTAGAGATTCAATTTGATTTTTAACCGACTTCTGTAAGAAATGGAGGTTATCAATTCGACTGTTTTTTTTATGTTTGTTACCTCATAACTTTTGACTGGGTGAACCGATTTTGATTTTTTTTTTTATTTCAAAGGTGAAGCTTCCCGAATGTCCTCTTCCTCCCGATTTTCCCGACTTCAAAATTATAAAATTTTTGTATAATTATTTTTCATTTTTTAGTTCATTGTTAGAAGTCGGTTTTTCTTTTTGTTAAAAATTAATTTATTACGTATAACACTGCAAAGTGCGGAAGATACAAATCAGAATAGTAAACAAACTACGGGAGAAATTCAACACATTTATTATCATTATGCTTTAGTATGCACACATAAGTACATAATAAAAACAATATATTGGAAAGAAAACATCAATTAATCATATCAAATAACAGCGGTCACTGGCGGATACTTGGCGAGGACGAGACAGTTCACTCCTCTTTGCAATCTGAAGTATCCCTGTTCACCCCATTTTTCACCCCATGAGTTTTTGATGATCCAGTGCTGCACCCCGCCCTCTAAGAAAAAAAACAAAAGTTAACATATTATACATCAAGTATGACTTTTAAAATCACGTAATGAGCCTTACCTTATATTTATGTGTACCTTATATTAAAGCCATATTCTAGAAAATTAGACCCTATAATATAATCTTAATCAAAATAATTTAGTCAGTACCTTCACCGAAACCAACTAGAAGGACAGCGTGATTAATTTCGTTAGCCCGGCAGTTGTTACCAGATATAACACCACCTTTGTAATTTGACAGAATAGTTGCGTCAAGGACTGTAATTTGAAAATAAAATGTTATATTACTGAAGGTTTTGATTAACACTGTTTTCATATATTTTTTAAATTCCAACACTATTACGACAGATGTGGGTTTGACTCCCAGTGGATTGAATTATTTAATATTTTTGCTCTTTTTAAGAAGACTAAGTCTGTCTTTCAACGGAAATTAAAAAAATATCCAGGCTTGGCGCCCTGGTATTTCAATGACTTGATGAGGTGTTGTCTTTATGACCTATCCTAACTCGAATAAATTAAATTATTTTCATTTCCTTTGTTTGATAAAACGACAAACTACATTTGTGTCCGCCACTCATCGCGAATTGTAAACGAAAAATAAAGAACGATAAAACAATAAATCTTAATTAATGTCAAACTAAAGCAAAAAAAATACGAGTATAACTTACGTATAGACAGTGGGCCCATTTGCTGCAGTTTTTGATCAAAGCCACCTTCTTGTATATTTAATGAATAGCAATTATTAACGCGGACAGAAACTTTAGAACTGTCATATCGACATCCCTGTTGGCGAGCAACATATGGATAAGATGATCCGGACATAGAACCTTTCGCCATCAAGTAACTAAAAAATATATTTTTTTAAAAGTAAGACATAAACAATACACAAATAATATGCAAATAGTATATGAAAACATACCCAAGTGCACTTTCTGGCCATCCTCCTTGACACCCATGTGAAGAAGTCTCACAATCTACTAATTGCTGCTCCGATAGTAACGCTAAACTACCCGCTTTTATAGCATTAACGCTTTCCACATTTCCTGGGTATATTTTTAATTGGAACAAAAAGTAATAAAATTTTAAATATTTTTTAAAAGTATCTTTCATTATTGGTAACTACGTAAATCACTTTATAAGTAACTCACCGATTGTGCTAAACGCCCAACAAGATCCACATTGTCCTTGATTCTTTACAGGTGAAACTACTCCTTTGGTACGCCAATCAAATTGAGTGGCAGTTACGTTAATATCATTTACATCTGATGTTGAAGTACAACCTTTTCCAAAATCTGGTTGTTGCATTCCTGTATTCCACATCTTAATTTCTTCATTAGTCATATCAGCAAATTGTGTTATTCCTTGAATATAATTAATTTAGTATGAAAAATAGTATTTTAAACAATCTTTATTTTAAAATATACAAATATATATATCAGTTTTATAGAAATTAAGAATTATATACTAGAACTTAATTATATTATAGCACTATCTTGGAACAGTCAATATGAGGGTTAAGTTGCCACATAAAAAAACCAGTAGTATTATTTGGCAACTTAACTATTTATATAAGAAATAAAAAAAAATACCTAAGAGACTTACCAAATTCTGCACTATCGCTATGCATATTTAAAAGATCGATGAAATCTAAATTTTTCAAAAAAATACCAAATCTAACAGCTTCTACAATTTCATTCTCATACTTCTTATCGTACGTTTTAACAAACTCTTTGAATTGATCAATGACGATGTCAGAATGGTACGGTAATGATTTAGCTGTTGCTGATGTAACAGCTACTAATAGAAGTAGTATATTGCCAGCCATTTTAGGATTAAACTATGTTAAAATTACATACAGCTTCAGGTTTTATACAATATTTTCATCTCCAAGTATTTTAAATACGTATATTTAATGACATTTTATGCGTAATCTACATTTTTTCAATATTAGAATATTTTTATTTGATAAGAAACATTCAAGGCCTTGTTGTGTATTTAAGTATTTCAGTAATTCTTTCAAAACTCTATATATAATATTTCCTCTCTATAGACATTTAAAAAAATTATATGTTATATTTCATATTTTAAGATTAATTTAAACAAATTCCAAATATGACTAAAGTAGAGTATTAAACTAAGAATTTAAAATTACAAAATAATCAAGAGTATTTAATTATTAGTGATGATAACATATTTACAAAGCAAAGACAAAATAATACTTAGGACTATATGGACCATATTTTAAAGTGGACACAGCTTGTTATACTTAAATAATAAACTGAAATCTTAGGGCCCCCAGATCTATGTTATTTTAGCAGAGAAGATTTTTATAAAATTTGAAACTTAGACTCTTAAAAATATATCATTGAACACATGTTTCGTGGTTTATTTTAACTCATCCCCTAGGATTGTAAATAAGGGGTTGAAAGTTTGTATGGAAAAATCTGCTTGTACATTTAGCCTTGTATTTTAAAGAATAAAAAAAGACGTTATCGCATCCAGGTATATGATGTATCTAATATATTATTCTTTCGCTTCTTAATGACTGTCAGATAATTTACAGATGAAAATCTTATACTCAGAAATAAGAAACTTAGCACGTATTTTTGTTATTTATTTAATAATGATTGTTATACTTTTAGATTATCGATCTGCAACTGTAGACATTTAAGTAAAAACTCTGATATGTTATTAAATTTCTTTTTTATTACATAACTACACACATTATAATTACACAAGTATTAAAAGATTGATGCGCAAAAAAATTGTTTTTATATTACAGCAGTCACTATCGGACCATTAGCGATGAGAAGGCAGTTGACTCCTCTTTGCATTCTAAAGTATCCTCCTTCGCCCCAATTTTGGCCCCAGGAGTTTTTGACGGTCCAGTACTGCACGCCGCTCTCTGATGATGACATTATATATATTATTTATTACGATCATAAAATGAAATAAGCTAGCACATAAAAAAAAATATCCGGTCAAGTACGATACGAACTTGACTACCGAGGGCTTGTACTAAATTCAGAATTGCAAATCCACGGAGAGTAAACTTGAACTTACAAAAATTACTCACTCAATCCTTGTAAAATGTCTTTTAATTGCATTGGCTTAGAAGTTTTATATGACTCAATGGGCCGTAGATATTTTATATTAATTTGAGCTGGAGACAATAGCCTACGCGATGTCGAGGCAAATGGTCTTGACAGACAGACTTATAACAAAAAGATCCCATAAGGGTTCCGTTTATTCGTTCTGAGATACGGAACCCTAAAAATAAATTTATTTTGTTACTGTATGGCCATGTGGTTTAATAATTTTAAGAACTCATTTGTTGTTTAAGATGTAATTTTATATACATACGGTAGATAAAATGCTACATATTCTCAATATTAGTGTAGGTATATAATGCATTATAAACTGTTCTTAATTCTATCGTACTATCACTAAAATGTATATAGGTATATAGTATTACTAAATATATCTTATTACTTAAATAGGAAAAATATTAAAAAAACTCCAGTTCACCTTCACCATATCCTACTAGCAGAACAGCGTGATTAGCAGCGGAACCTTGGCACTGGTCTCCATGTATTATACCACCCTCAAAATTTGATTGAATCACGGTTGCATCAATAGCTGTAATTTAATTTTTCTTTTATAGAATCTGCAATTCTTAAACTTTTAAATTTCACGTAAAAAAATCACATAATCAAATCTAATCTAGCTTCACTCTGTACTCCTGCGGGATAGTCAGAGAGAATGAAGCGCCAAATACTAAGGTTTCTGCTGTCCTCTTTCGCCTCTTCCACTGTCTTCAACCTCTTTATACATTCACATCTTTAACATACTATATTAATTTTTATCCTTAGCCTGTGTCAGTTACTCTGTTCTTTTTTTGTTTAAGTCCGAGCAAGATGGCGTAAATTAACTCCTTACTCTTCTTGGTGGGCCAGGGAAAAAGCAATTTTTTTAATTATGAACACAACTACGTGGACATTATTGATCCAGCTAATCACGTTTGCACTATAAGGACGTTGGACATACATGATTACAACAAATAATTATAAAACGTAAATCACCTATAGATAATGGACCCAACTGCTGTAGTTTTTGAGCAAGAGAACCTTCATCTACGTTAATTTGATAACAATTACTTATTTTGATAGAAACTTTAGATTGGTCATATTGACAGCTGCCCTGTTGTGCAGTATACGGGTAATCAGCGTCAGACATGGAACCTTTCTCTAGTAAATATCTGGAAAATAATGTAAGTAAAAAATATTTTTTAATTAGCTTTAACTTGCTTAGATTGCTTTTTAATTAGCAAAATTTAAAACATCGTGAAATATCTTACGAAAGAGCATTTGATGCAAGTCCATCGTGGCATCCATTTGAAGTTGTATCGCAATCCACTAATTGTTGTTCCGACAGCTCCACCAAATTTTTTGTTTTTATCGCATTTACGCTTTCCACATTGCCTGGATTTTTTAAGAAACATGTAGTTACGTTAACATACTTTAATTGAATAAATAAATTTGAAAAATATATAATTAAATCAGCTTCACGCTGATTTTTTTTCCCGCACATGTTTTTTTTCCCGAATTTCTTGAAGCATTTTGTGTTGAGTAGCGGAACTCAACACCAAGGTTTTGCCTTAGTGCCAGAGCGAAGAAATGAAAATTTTAATAAATAAATATATATATACATTAAATATATATATATACACTAATATATATATATATATATATATATATATACATAAATATATAAATATATATGTATATATAGATAATAAAACAGTAAAAATATTTTGTCTGTACATTTAATATATTTGACTGAAATAGATAGAGGGACAATTAAAAAGAATTGTAGAAAGAAAAAAAAAAATTTTTAATTCTTGTTTGTCTGTCTGTATGATCTTATCTTCGAAAGTACTGAACCGATTAACTTCAAACTTTCACCAATTGATTTGTTTTATCTCAACTTAAGATCTAAAGTTTGTTTCATCAAAATCGGTTCTTTAAAAAAATGTTATCGGCATCGGAATGAACTTAGGCATGAGTTTGCCTGCAAATATAAGGCAATCCATATCTATACTTATAATAAATGTGTATTTGTTTGTGATAAATCTGTATTTTTAAATGATTTTTACAACAAGGAAGAGGTTGTCAATTAAATATTATCGATTCGATATCCGATTCATTTAATTATATTGAATTCGATTTCGATATTGGATTATTCGATTCGATTTGGGTATTTTTATAATATGCAATCATTACAGTTATTTTACAAGGAATATTATACATCCTTACCCAAATCAATAACATTACATTTAAGGCTGTTTCTGAACGAGTAAATTTAATTCGTCATTGACATCATGACACATTATGACTATCACTCAATTCTGTTATTAAAAGAATAATCATGTAGTTCAAGCGGGCGAAGCCGCTGGCAGACCGCTTGCTAATAATATACCATGTTTTTATAAAACCAATCCGTATTTAAAAAAAAAACTAAATATACTACGCACCGATGGCACTAAACGCCCAACATGACCCACAGCCATGCTGCTGGTTCTTTACTGGAGTGACAACTCCACTATCACGCCAATCGAATTGAGATTCCGTTACGTTGATGTCACCAACTACTGAATCTGGTTGACAACCGTCTCCCAAATTTGGTTGACCTAATCCAGTATTCCACATAACAAATTCTTCATGGGTCATATCCGCAAATCGTGTGATTCCTTGAATATAATTAAAAAGATTATGATATTTCTCAATTTTATGTTCCTTTGGCTGGTTTGGCTTAAGTTTCTTTAGTTTTCGAATTCTGTTTTTATATATTTTTTAATTTTTATATGTTTCACTTTTTAATTGGAATTTAAAATTATTGTTTGTTGTTGTTAGAAAGACTATAAGAATTGGTACTATATTCATCAGCCAATTGTCCTCTGTTGAATGTAGGCCTCTATACACTCAATTAAATATTAATATATAAAAGTTACGACAGTTATTATAACTAATTACAATTTAAGAGATACAAAAATGAAAATTCTCCTGTTAATCGTGATATAACTTGAATACGGGTGCCTTCTTTTAAAAGTTGGTTATTATTAAAGTGATTGATATTAGTTTTAACAACTTCATCGACACTTTACGAGTAAGCAATTGCTTGACAGTTCATTTCATTATCTCCACAAAATATACAAAGTTAATATAGGCAAGTACAAACACAACTTTGCCATAAGTTATAGAGGTTTAGGAATTATTACTAAGAGGATTACCTGCAATCATCAGCTTATCCGAATAAGTTGATAATATACAACTGTCCTTCTACATATTTCTATGAACCTTAAATTCTTAATTGTGTTTCCTATGTTCATCAGCTCAGTATTGTCAAAAAATGATGATGATTAGATGCAAGTAAATCATTTCGTCCCCCACTTAGCGCTGAACTCTTAAGGCATTGCGTGTTGAGTGGTGGAACTCAACGCTTGACTTTGCTTTCAACCAGAGCGAAGAAATGGAAATATAAATTTAAATAAATAATTCATTTGTTCGAGTGAGGATCGGACCCACGACCAGTCACGTTTCAGTCACACTTTCTGCCCCTACATCACGACAGGGCTCGAAAAAAGAATTTATTTTGTAATGATAACGTATTTTAATAATTGGGAAAAAGAAAAACCTCTAAATTGTGAGGTTGAGTCAATATGCGCAGATCCTTTCTGCCTACACCACTTTTTTGCCTATTTTACAAAGACATAATGACCAACATAAGACTATAATGTAACAATTAGAAAGCAAGCAAGCGAAGTTAATTTTTATAAAAATATAAATACTTACCAAATTTAGCATATTTGCTACGTTTATTAAGGAGATCGATTAGGTCCAAGTTCTTCACGAATATACCAAACCGAAAGACCTTTTCAATTTCAGTAATATATGTTTTGTTGTACTTCACAACAAACTCTTCGAATTGAGTAATGACTATTTCCGAGTGGTAAGGTAGTCTAGCTGTTGCTACTGAAGCTGCAGCTAGGAGAAGCAGTACACAAGTAACCATTTTTAAAGTACAATGTCAAACTATAGCTAAAGCTTCATTTGCTGGCTTTTTATACTATATTTTCAGTACCAAGTATTTTAACGGGTACGTTTAATGACACTTTTTATGAAGCCATATTATTTGATATTTCAGTTATTTTGATAGTAACAAAAATAATTACAATATTTTACTAATTACACAGACTTTTGAAGTTGCATACAAATATATGTATTAAATTAATAATTTAAATAGGGGTTTTCAAATATGAAATATAATAGTTTATATTTAAGGGAAAATATGTATATATTTATATGTATATATAAACTTAGAGAACAATTAAAGAATACCTATTAACCACTTTAGTAATAAATGAAGAAGAACATGATATACCTACAATTCACCAAGATATTGCCAGTGTGGAATATGGAGGCTTGAAAACATACTTTACATCCACACTAGTAGTGGACTTTGTGATACTTGCAGTACAATCTTTCCCTTTACGACGACTAGAGCAAATTAAAATTAAAAATCTTTTTTTTTAAATCTAGATGTAAACAACTGATCTCATAAGACTCGAATGCTTTTACTATAATTTGAATTTAAAATCTTGTCTTTAGCCATTCTTTCTCATCTCTCTGCACCGATATTAAATGTCTCTCTTATCTCTAGTAACATACGACGACCTATTCTTTTCCCGTGGGGGAATGCACAGGAGGAACGCAATCCGCCGAGGATGACACTTGCGTGGTACGAATTATATTATAAAGGTAAGTTTATGATTATATGATATACTAGCGGACGCGCGCAGCTTCGCTTGCGTATTTAGGGGTGAATTCTAATAAACCATGAAACATGTGTTCAATGAAATATTTTTAAGAGTCTAAATTTCAAATTTTATAAAAATTGGTGCCGATTAAATAAAATTCTATACATACTTTCAACCCCTTATTTGCACCCTTAGAGGAATAATTATAGAAAACCATGAAACACGTATTCAATTAAATACTTTTAAGAGTCTGAATTTCAAATTTTATAAGAATCGGTGCCGATTTAATTTTTTTTCCATACAAACTTTCAACCCCTTTTTCACCCCTTTCGGATTAAAATTTTTCAAAATCCCTTCTTAGTGGATGTCCAGATTACGAAAGTAAACATCTGTCCAAATTTAACGTTTCTACGCACAGCGGTTACGGCTGTGCGTGCGTCTTACCTCAGTCAGTGAGGACAAGTCCTTTTATATATATAGATTATCTGGCTTTGGTTCTCGAATTTTATGATTACTATGGTCCGCTTGGTAAATTCTATAGCTACTTTGTGAATATGTTTGTTATGAGGATTAAGTGATCATAATCACGTGGCGATACGACGACGTAATACGACGTAATCACAACTTTCTAGTGCTTTTAGGTTCGGCTTTATTTAAGAGTTTTGTGATCGCTATGGCTATGCAATCAATACTATGTTCAAAAAGACCAGAGAGACCATTTTGTATTAATTATACAATAAAAATCTATTTTAATATTTTATTTCATATGGCTAATAACTAAAATTATAAAGGATGAGCTATTCATATAAGTATGTATTTTATAACCTTTCCTGGATTTTTCCAAATAAAGTAAGCTTCACAACAACAGCATAATATTATCCTCGTTTTAAGCTTCGGCGCAGTTGGATTATTATTTTGACGTAAGTCACACAGAGAGTGTCTTCAATACAGCGTGGTGCTAACTAAATAAGTTGATTTTCTTTTAAAAATTCTGACTGCACTTGAGTCTTCCTATCCTATATATCTTATAAAACAAAGTCGCTTTTCGTGTCTGTCTGAACTTTCTAACTCTTCTTCTTCTAAACCACCCAACGGATTTTGATGCGGTTTTCACCATTAGGTCGAGTATTTCTCAGGGAAGGTTTATATATAGTTTATTATTTGTACATTGTTATGTAAATTAACATAAATACGACAAATGTGTATAAAGTCCTACCCGTTGAGACACTTTCGCGCATGCGCTGCTTTAATGGTAAGTACTACATGAAAAAAATGTACTGGAGTATTGTTCCTCTTAATAAGATCTACAAAAAAGTCCGCGAGAGCATATTCGTTTTTTTTAAGAATAACGTGTAGTGATCATTTTTCTGTCTAAAAATAATAATTTCAATATATTTTTTATTGTGAGTCATATTTTCCCATAATGGTATTAATCCTTATCCTTTAAGATACTTTATTAATTTTCTACGTTAAACGAAGATAAAATTTGCTTTTAACACCATTTCGAAATTGCGAATAGTTTTAGAGAAAAACGCATTTAATTGTTGACACATCCCGCCGTTGACACATCAGCTGTATGTTACTCAAGTTTCACTTATCCCTTACTCTCAGCATATAAATAATATATTAGTTACGTTGGCCATTTAATGTGTACTGTTTTTCATTTTAATAAGTACTTTAGAAGTTGTTACAATATCAGAAAATCCTTGCTGCGAAACGGCTCGCCACTCGCCATGCGTCCGCTGCGCCCGCCTGCCTTACACACATCGGTGGTTCAGTGGTAGAATGCCCGGCCCGGGTTCGATTCCTGGCCGATGCATTCTTTTTAATTTTCCTCACAGGCAGCCACGTCGTGCTTGCTTTTCATCAGGGACAGAATACCCCCTTCAGCATTAACCACAAGCTACGAAAAAAAAAAAACCCGGCTGCCTCTATAGCAACGAAGATTTAGTTAGATGCGTTTGCACGTATTGGATAATTGGAGTTGAATGTATTATTTCAGCGCGATATACATATTAGGTTTCATATTTTTTGTAGTAGTCATTAGTAGGTAGGTTTTTGTTTATAATTTCTTCCGTTTAAAAATAGTCATTTAACTATTTAAAAATAGTCATTTAAATATATTTTAATAAGTACTTGAAAAGATTAGTAGCACAGATTTAAAATTCCGGTACCTACTAAAAAATCCTTGCTGTGTAAAACAATTGGAAAATCCTTATTGAAACTACGAAAATGCGGGTTGCATTAGGGTTTAATTAATTTTTACATTATCTTAAGTGCTTTGCAAACATACATTATATGAATAATCCAGTAGTAAAAGCGGGCGAAGCCGCAAGGGGGTCGCTAGTTGTTTAATAAAACGAAATGGCTACTATGTTATAGATTAAAATATGCATCCAAATAAGAAAGTAAAAATCTGTTTATATAGATTTTTACTTTAGATAGCTGTTGGGAAAGCGTCGTAGAAGGGTCTAGATAAAAAAATTATCCGGATACTATACGCATACTTTGCTAAGTCAAGAGAGAGTTATGAAAGAAGAAACCATCGCGGCACTGTACTGCCTGTGACTTTATTTGACTCTAAGACGGCATTAGTTTCGTAATAAAAAAGTAGGTAAAACTCACGCAAATATTACATTATGAAAAAACTAGATAAATTATCAGTAATAAATGAGATACCAAGAAACAAAAACATAGATCAATCTAGAAACCGTGACCCTCTATCAAATGAATTTCAATTTTATCTTCTCTAATCACCAACACACGTTAAAAGTGAATTTAACATCACTAATCGTTTAGAAGTTCATTTTCCAACGAAATATCAGTTTCCGAAACCTTTAATAAAGTAAATGATATTTTAATTCATCCTCTTTAAGCTTAGTAGACTAAAATAATATCAAGATCTTAGCGGCTACCGTAAGATACTAAAAGTAAAACTACTAAACGACTTACAAACAAACTCTTGGACCCCTTGGAACTCCTGGACTCTTTTAGCCACTTTCCTGATATTCCAGGAAACTCTTCTTCTTCCTGGCATTAATCCCGGCTATTACCAGGGTCTGCCTTCCTACTTAACCTACTCCACTTTGCACGATCTTTTGCGTCCTCGGTGGTTAGACCTGATATTCCAGGAAACTATTTTAGCAATATATTACTAACAATATAATCAGACCTTGAATCGGGATATTTACCGTACCGCTCATAGCGCTTGCACCAGTTCCCAAGTATAGGAAACTCATCACTCAGTGCTAATGACAACATCTACGAGCATGTTACTTTTAATGAGCAAAATTGTTGAAACCATTGAAATAGTGATATAATTGTGATTTTCTTTTTTATTTTATTGATTTCACCATTTTTGACCGCTCTAGCACCGACTACGATTGCTGTGATCACCAATTTGTTCAAATTTTATATTTTTGTAACTGTTTCTAAAAATTTAAGGCCAATACAAAATATTTACTATTTGAATATGACTCTCTTTTAAATGGAATACATCATTCCAGAACAATCATACATATGTATACGCACGTTTTGGAGCTGACTTTTGACACTTAATATTTTCAGGGTCATAGAGCATCATGTAAAGAAAGTATATCTTAGTGCTTAGATTCGGCATTACATATTTTTTTATTCCAAAGAAAAATTTTACTATCCCAACAGAAAATATTCATATTGATGAAATGTTGCAAAGACTTTAAATTAATAGCTCCTATAGATTAGATTGACTGATTTGGTGTACCTTCAACATTTTCTTGCTTTTTGTAAATTATAATTTTTAGTTTCCCACTCTATCCTTCATATAGCCGAGTGGACAGAGAGAACTCAGTGTTGAATTTTCCAGACATAGTTTTGTTTTGTCGTTTTGAATGGCTGAGATTTGCCTTGATACATAAATGAATATTTTATAAGAATCAGACCGAAAACTGTCGCGTTCACTCTCACACCTCCATTAATTTGTCTAATATGATAAGATTTCTTAGTTGATAACATTGAAACAACCTTAATATTTTTTTATGGTATTTAAACTCTTGTATCTCTTGAGGGCTGGGCTGCAATGTTTGAGACCTTTTCTTCATGTTAACAGAAAATGTTCATCCTGTTGACCATTTTCTTTTAGGCGATATATTAATATATCTTAAAAATAAGATGGGACGCTAAGGTTGCTCATCAAGTATTTGAATTAGCTTTGAAATAATTTATAGCCTATATTATAGTCTAGAACTAGCATGACAAAAAAGTTTTATCAAAATTCTTCCATGCAAAATAGTTTTTATGGTTTCGTAACACTATTAGCAACAAAAGTGAAGTTGTTCAGGCGAACACAGAAACTTTAAATAAAAAAGATAAACTCATAACTTTGGTTTTATAATCAGCAACAAGACGTTTGGATAGTAACTAATTGTAAAAAAATGCCAACTAAAATATATATAGAAACATGACGGTTTTATTTAAAGGGAGTGTGTGTTTATTTTTTTTTTAGCTTCACGCTGTATCCCGCACACAGCAGGGTAGGCAGAGGGAGGCAGGGTAGGAAGGGACGGGAAGCACTCCGGTCCCACTTTCCACCGAATTCTAAAGACATTGCGTGTTGAGTGGCGGAGCTCAACGCCGCGCTTTTGCCTCAATACCAGAGCGAAGAAATGGAAATATAATTTGAAGTAATAAGATGTGTTTTTATTATTCAAACACTAAAATGGCTGCAATTACAACTTTGAATGTTTGTTTTAGTTGTTTTCAATTACGTTTTGCATTTTTAAGCAAATATTATAATACATAATTTCATACATTAAATGTAATTTAAGATAATTTATTATTGTCACTAGTTAAAGGGAATGTATAATTTTAGAGTAGTGTTTGACTCCTTACAAGACAAATTTTTAAAAAATCTGTTCTTTTAAACTATATTTATAAGCGTGAGATGTTATCTGTTTAAGGATTTGTTTGGCAATTAAAATAAAAATATAAAAATAAATTGGACAATTTAATTAATGTAACAAAAAAAATCAGCAATTGAATTTATGTAAAAGTACTTAAACTTACTGTCAAAAAAATGTTTTTTTTAATTTTTTTTTTTGGGAATATTAACTGATAGTTAACCTTATTTTGGACTGCCGATCTGCAACCATGACATCAAAGTAAGGAAAACTCCGACATGTTTTAATTTTTTTATTACTTCCTAATAATGTATGATTAGAATAACAAATGTTAAAAGATGCATTAAAAATGGGCAAAGACTATTTTTATACAACAGCGGTCACTATCGGACCACTGGCGATAAGAAGACAGTTGACTCCTCTTTGCATTCTAAAGTATCCTCCTTCACCCCAATTTTGGCCCCAGGAGTTTTTGACGATCCAGTACTGCATGCCGTTCTCTGATGATAGAATTATTCATACAATTATTACGTTGATCATACTAAGAAAGTAAAAAAATAATTGGAAATCAATAATGCATTTCATTAATATCATTCATTAACATATCTTTAAAAAAACTGTATTTTATCAATTAATAACTAACGCTTACAATCATACTGTAGTGATCACTAAAACAAATATTTCGTCAAATACCACTCAATATATGTACAGGAAAATAAATAAAACCAAATTCACCTTCACCATATCCTACTAGAAGAACAGCATGAGTCTGAGAGGTTCCCTGGCACTCGTCCCCATGTACTATACCGCCATTATAATGCATTTTAATTTGTGTTGAATCAATACCTGTAATTATTTTTTTCTTTTATATAATCTGTAATTCTGAAACTTTTAAAATCGACTGAAGAAAAGTGACATATTTTATATATTAAGCATTCTTTTCTACAGTCAGTTCAGGATATTTTAAAGGGCAAATCGAGTCAACCTAGTATAATAATTTTGTACTTCTGTAATCGTCTCATAGAGGAAACTGAATTAAGTAACTAAAGCTAAAATTTATATTTAGCCACAACGCCACACGTGGCACAGACGTAAGTTGATGGCGAATATATGTATGAATATAAACACAGTTCACCTATAGATAATGGACCCAGCTGCTGCAGTTTTTGAGCCAGAGCACCTTCATCTGCGTTAATTTGATAACAATTACTTATTTTGACGGCAACTTTAGATTCGTCATATTGACAGCTGCCCTGTTGTGCAGTATACGGATAAGAAGCATCAGACATGGAACCTTTTGACATTAAATATCTGGAAAATAATTTAAGTTAAATTTTGGTTAATAATTTAAATTCAAATAATAAAGAAAGAAGTAAAATCTTAAACATTCGTTAAATATCTTACGTAAGAGCATTTCCTGGATATCCAGTGTTGCATCCATTTGATGTTGTATCACAATCTACCAATTGTTGCTCCGACAGCTCTACCAAATTAGTTGTTTTGATCGCGCTTACGCTTTCCACATTCCCTGTAAGTATTTTTAAACATATAAAATCCCGCATACAGCAGGGTAGGCAGAGGGAACCTAGTGTTAATATATTCCGTTCCACACTTTCTGCTGAATTCAGAAGGGATTGCGTGTTGAGTGCCAAAATTCAACGCCGCGCTTTTCCTCGACACCAGAGCGAAGAAATGGATATATAAACGTAAATAAATATTTCACTTCCTCGAGTGGGGATCGAACCCAAAACCGTCGCGTTACAGTTACACCCTTGTGCCACTTCGCCTCGACGGTACATGCAATAAAATATTCTAATGTAAAATAATTAAAAATTCAAACAATTCTTTATTTTTTTGTGTAAAAACAAATTAGATTTCCCACCGATGGCACTGAACGTCCAACAAGAAGCACAATTTCCTTGATCCTTTACTGAACTCACAACTCCTCTGTCACGCCAATCGAAGTTAGTATCCGTTAAGTTAATATTGGTGATATCACCAACTACTGATTCTGGTTGGCAGCCGTCTCCTAAATTTGGTTGACTTAATCCAGTATTCCACCTAATAACTTCTTCTAGGGTCATATCCGCAAAGCGTGTTATTCCTTAAATATATTTAAAAAAAAGAATATTACTATGTAGTGAAGTATGGCCAATTTATTTACTTTAATTTCAACAGGGTTAATCGAAACACTTTAAGTTTTTGATGTCAATGTTGTAAATTAACAGTATCTTGTTATTAAAGGCATCTGGCCAGATCTAAGAACCTTATTTCATGTGGAAATAGATCTGAGCCTAAATGAGCAAAGACTTCCTGATGTCAAGTTCTACTGTGCTTTACTCAGTGCTCCTAAGACTTAAAGCTAAGCTTTACGCTGTATCTTGCATACAGTAGGGTAGGCAGAGGGAATCTAGTGTTAAGACACTTCGTTTCCCACTTTCTGCCAAATTCTAGGGGCATTGCGTGTTGAGTGGCAGAACTCGATACCAGAGCGAAGAAATGAGAATATAAATGTAAATAAATATTTCATTTCCTCATTCATTGGCCTCAGTATACCCCCGGAGATCTCCGAAACAAATTGAATTCACTGTTCACAACGATTCCTGAACTAGCTGCTCATGGCTTAATAAAACATCACTTTTAAGGAATTATGCCATTGATAATAATATATTTTCTTGGATAGTCCATGAAATGGTGAAATTGGTACATTCCATCTACTTAATGTTTGATGCTGTGGTTATTATTAACATATTAAAACTCTAATAATTGCACACAAGAGACTCACAAAGTCATCAACAAATTTAATTTAGAAAATGAGAATTCTTACCAAATTTAGCATATTTGCTACGTTTATTTAAATGATCAATTAAATCCAAGGTCTTCACAAATATACCAAACCGAAAGACCTCTTCAATTTCAGTAATATATGTTTTGTTGTACTTCACAACAAACTCTTCGAATTGAGTAATGACTATTTCCGAGTGGTAAGGTAGTCTAGCTGTTGCTACTGAAGCTGCAGCCAGGAGAAGCAGTACACATGTATTCATTTCTAATGTTACAGTGTTCAAGTATGACTTTTTCTGGCTGTATAGGCTTTTATACTATAGTTTCAAAACCAAATATTTTAACGGGTACTTTTCATAACAATTTTTATGGATAGTAATATTATTTAATATTTAAGTTATTTGGTTCACAATGAAAATTATTAAAATGTTTTTATAAGCCAATAATTCACAATCGTATGATTTAATGTGAATGTCATTTTGTATTTTATATTTTTGAAATAAAATATAATAAAATTTTTAGAAGTTTTTTTAAAGTTCAAAGGAAAAAAATAAAATACTTATTTATTGCTGGGCTACATTTTAAATAAAATGACAATGTGAAAAATGGATTTTCTTTACTGTCTATTTTGTAGTTTATTTCTGAATTGTTGAACTATTTATAAAACAACATATACGTATTATTAAATTATCATTATATTTATTATTAAATTAAGTTATTAGTCGATTTATAATACCTGTAACGACTTATCTTGCCACATAGAGAATAGAAGTCTCTGACATATCAAAAACTAAAAATAAAAACATATAAGCATCAGTGAGAGTTCGATTCTCACACAAAGTAATATTTAACATAATCATTTCTTTGCTCTGGTAACAAGGCAAAGCGGCGATGAGTTCTGCCACTCAACACGCAGTGCCTATAAATTTCGGTGGAAAGTGGGAAGCGGCAGTGTCTTAATAGGAAAAGAAAATCTTGGCACTTGATTGCCGGGCTCCCTTGGCCCACCGAGTACAGTATGAATAAAACGATATGCATCTTTCGCAATAAACTCAGATAATTAAAAGCTGGATATTTTGTAGTATTTTTGGATTTTTGGAAGTCATTTTTTAAAAAGTAGAACTATAAGAGCATTTTTTCTAAAAAAATCAGAGAAACAAAATTAAAAAATAACAAAAAAACTCGTAAATATTATAAAAAAGAAATTTAAACCACCATACAAGAGAGGCCGTAATGGTGCAGCAGAACAGCATTTGATTGTAATCTCGACCTCTCTCGATTTGAAAACATGAAATATTCATTCATCCGGTCTGGTAATACAATGCACAGCGTTGAGTTACGCCACTCGCAATGCAATTTCTCGAGCTCGGGCGGAGAACCAATTGTCTAAACTCTCAACTTATTCGGAACCACCACCACTCTATTTATTCGGAAGATGTGCGATAATTAAAAAAAAATAATCTGACTCTATTTTTACTTTTTATCTTATATATATTTGACTTATTTTTTTATCAGCAGGTTCACTCTTTACATATTTTTGTTATCTTCAATAATTTATGGACAATTAATGTTTAAAAGTTTTATTGCATTACAGCAATGAAAATATTTAGCGAGATACTTGTAGTTCTATTAGCAACAGTTACAGTATTTATACATTTTAATAATTTCTTACACATTTTTTTTATTCGTATATAATTATGATAAGAATAAAAATCAGTTTGTGTAGTTGATAATTTTCTTTTGCTGTTAAATATAAAAAAAAAACAAAATCTCTGATTGATTCAAATAATAAATATTGTCTATACAACCAAGTTCACTAGGATTGATGATAACACTCATTTAATTTCTTGAAAATTTCTAATCTAACTTATTCTTATAAATTTTGGGCTTGTTTTTCTTTTTACATTTTAAGTTTTTTTTTCTTTTAATTATTTTTTATTTTATACTTTTTAGTTAAGCTACAAACTTACCAAAAAATTAAAGTCATTTTCATATAATATGTGCCAAGTTAAAACCTTATAAACTGCTGTAGTCGGGAAAAAGGTAGTATTTTTTTTAAGTCTTGAAGAAGATGGGAAATAGGTTTTTTGAAAGATACTTTGCATTTTCTATTAGGACCACGTGTTATGTTTTGAATGTTTAAGAAATTATTTATTACAAATTAAGATTTTTTTTCAGAATTACACTAAACAAACAAAGAAAGATCACTCAGCGGAGGAAGATGCAATTATTTCTAAATATTTTTAGCAAGAATTGTACACTAAAAAATACCAAAAACCAATACTATAAACGAATAAAAAGAGCAACTTAATAAATATAATACATATTTACAAAGTTTAATATTCCTCAAGCAAAATGGATGAATACAAAATGATTCATTACAATTCTGATGCTTTATTCGAGATACGACCAAAGAACTCCGCGGAGTTCCGTTTGATATTTTCCATTAAATTTCAATTTTCAAACTCATATCTCAACAATGGGTGCGTCGACAATGAGAGCGACTGTTTACTGTTTACTGTATATTAAAGACTAGCTTTTGCTAGTGGATTCTTTTGAAAATAATACCTTAGAATGCTTTTGTTACATTTATATTGTCACCGCAATTAGTGGAAGTGAAGGGTTTTCTTTTTATTTACGCATTTTCATTCTTCGATATTACATCGAGGAGTGGATAAAACTCAACTAGGTAAGTTCTATTAATTAAAAAAAAACAAATGAATAAATCAGCTTCATTTTGTATCCCGCACACAGCAGGTAAGGCAGAGGCAACCTAGTGTTAAGACACTCCTTTCCCCACTTTCCGCCGAATTTTGAAGGCATTGCGTGTTGACTGGCTTAACTTAACGCCGGGATTTTTACACAAAACACTATCAAAATTGAGATAACATTCGACCATTTTAAAAACTAAACTAGCTAACCAAAAAATCCGCTATACAAATTGTCAAATTCCAAGACAAACCAGCCTTTGGGTTTCATTGAAGTTTTTATTTCTAAGGTGTAGAACATAAATTTTCTTAAGCATTTTTTTCTTTCAACAATACAGTGTCATTGTTCGTGTTTTAATATTGGACACACGTCGGGATAGATAAATAACGCGCGGCCTTTTTTCTATCATTTGTTTGGGTGAATGGTCGGTTCCATAACGTCTGATATTAATGTTGGATGCTCATTCATATCCTCGCTTAAGAATGTGTACGCATTCGTCATATCATGGTGACGGCTTATACTTATTCTTTACTTTGACTTGGATATTGTTAGAGCTGATGAGTAAATTATGGTGGAGGTGGATGGTGGTACCAGTTTCGATTTGTAGGATAATTGTGTTAATATACCTGTAATTATTAATTTAGGTGAAACTTAAATTTGAATTCTTAAAGGATGTTCAAATCCACTTGGACAAATAAATTATTTTAAATTGATTTGAGTTCTGCGACTCATTAAGCAAACTCTACAATTGTATGAGAAGTGGAGAAAGAAGTGTCTCAATACAAAGTTCTCATTGCCTACAATCTATAAATAAAAAGCGTGAAACTAATTTGTATATTTATAAATTCTAAAAATGTATATATAGATATGCTGTATTTAAGTCATCAGTTCACAAGACAGCACCAATTTATACAAAACACCTTTTTTATTCTACTTCTACACAACATTTATAAACTAAAACATATTTTTATCAAATATCTGATATCCAACGGCCATAATTCATAGAAATTAATATCAAGATTGTTTAAGCATCAAACGTACCGGCCAAATTATTTGAGTCTACCGCAGTTTATCGCTCCTATCTACCTCACCCCCTTTGATGAAGGCGTCCGACCGTGACGAACCAACGCCCGGGCCCAATATTTTAACTCTATCTTTTTCTGATTTCATAAAGAAGGTAAAAGACAAAATTAAAGTTGATCATCCATCTCTCTCCTAAGCTCCTGGTGTGACAAAGATGGAAGAACAAATAAAACAGGTTTACATTAGAATATTCAATGGCATACAGCTATTGTGATGTGGGTGAATATTTTTGTACGGGAATTGTTGGCAGGTTTTTGAGGAACTTAAAGAACGTGTTTCAATATGGGACAAAAGTAAATGTTAAGATAATATTGATTGTAACAATGTATAATAAGATGTGTTGTTAATCTTTAATCCAGTTTCAGTTCGTGGCTGATGTGGAATTTTCAATATGATTTCATGGAATGATATTTGTTTATAGTCTAAGCCTAATAAAAGTTTTTAAAATTAACTTCACGCTGTGCTTGATTGCTATTAATAAAAACTATGCCATGGCACAGAGCCTAACTAGCGTGATACTATTAAAAACAAGTAAATATAATCAAAAACTTGTGCAGGTGGCAGTGTTAATCAACCTTGAAACTACACGTTCAAAGAGTGAAAGTAAACGCGACAGTTTTGTATTCGGTTCCCACTCGGAGAATGAAGTATTCAATATTTTCATTTCCTCACTCTGGTAAGAAGACAAAGCGCGGCGATGAGTTCCGCAACTCAATGTGCAATGTCTACAGAATTCGATGGTGGAGCACTAAAATATCTTCAAGATAACGAAGTGTCTTAACATTAGGTTCCTAGGTTCCCCCTGTCTACCCTGCTATGTACGAAATACTGCGTTAAGTTGAAAAAAAACTGTTGGCATATACTATGCATACATATAAAACATGAAACTCGTCTACAAAAACGAACGCTTAAGTCCATTTTACTCATGAAATTACAAATAAAAACTAGAATTAGAATTTTACAAGCAGTTCAATGACGCTTGTTCAATGGTTTCAAAGCTAAACTGCACGAGTGGAGTGGAGGGTCTTTTCACATTCGTCTTTTGATCTCTGTGCAAAAGCATAAAGTATTTTCGGAACAAACTGGCCCCCTCAATGTGTGAGGGCCCTTGACTGTTCCGGTGCCGGTGTCTTTAGTGTCCAGTGAATCTTCAAAGTGACTCTTGATGTATGAATATCGGTCATTTTTTTGGTGCATTTTATTTAGAAAGTTGCCATTTGCCTACTGGATATTTAGCTATGTTCTAATATTTTTACAGAAAAATGTCCATCATCTAAAATACTAATATTTTAAGCTGAAGAGTTTGTTTGGTTGAAGGCGCTAATCTAGGGAACTAATTAGGAGATTGTTGCATTTGCTGGCTCATCGGTCTAGGAAGATCGGTGCTTGGGCACATAAAATGTGCCATATGTCATGCACAACTCTTAGTTATCTCCATTTGGCCATGATATTTTATATCATCAATTTATATAATAATTAAAAAAAAATTTAAGGCCTCAGTCATGGTGCAAGGGGTTAAGCGTGTGACTGTATAATCTAGAGGTTATTGGTTCGATTCACACTTGAAGATTGTTAATTAAGTTTAATATATTCATTTCTTCGCTCAATTGTTGAGGCAAAGCCCGGCGTTGAGTTCCGGAGTAGAGCGGGGTACAAAGTGTGAAGCTAAAAAAAATATCTTAATTTAGTGTAATGTTGAAAACGAAGTGCCTTAACACTAGGTTCCCTCTGCGTATCCTGTTATTCCTACGCTATACGATAAATAATTTAATCAAATTTCTATTACATATGTCCTACAAACACCATATGTGAGGTCAAAGAAGTCACCGTCTGTTTACGTAATTTGATTACAATTTGTCGAGCTCTTTTAAAGCATATTTCCTCTTTACTTTAATTAAATATATTAGGCGTTTATTGTTTATATTAATTATTTCCTAAATATATAAATAAATGATTAATAGATAATTAAAAAAAATACATTTCCGGGTGGGGAATTTCCCGCATTAAGTGTTTACTTAAAATGAATGAATTTATGTATATTTATAATCTGTTCCATACAAAGAATTTGAATAGTATAATAAATTTCTTGTAAACGACAGATCTATCCGTATTCTTTATGATATTGAAGCAAACGAAGTGTCTTGTCACTAGGTGCAACCTACTGCAAACCAAGAAATATTCGATATGATATATTATACTTACTTTATGTTATCAATAATGCAAAAAATATATTTTTTAGGTCACGCCTCAGTTAATGCAACGTGGTTCTCAAGAGAACCTAGTGTAAGACACTCTGCTCTCCACTTTCTATTGGTGAATCTTTAATTTACGTTAAAACTAGCAATCCTAATACTACTTAACTTATAGTTATTATTATAGCCAAATTATATAAAATCTATATAAATTGTAGTGGTTATTATTTTTACATGTTTCACCTTCTATATAAAAACTAATGGCAAATCGTTTCGAAAATCTCTAACCCTCTTAAGATAACAATACAAATCATTCACATATTTTGAATACCGAGTGGTGCCGGACTGTCTGGTTTAGTAGACACCCCGTCTCCTACCTGCAAGGGGCACCCACGTAATACTGTACAACTTTAGAATGGAAACAGTAAAAAATATAGTGCTAGCTAGTACAGTGGCTGTTAGCAAAGTGGCCTAACTTAAAATTGTAAAGTTTTTTATTTTTATTTTAAGAAGTCTATATCTTGGCTAATATTTGGAACTGAAGATTTTGTTTGGTTGAATGTGCTAATCTCAGGAACTCCTGGTTCGAAGTGAACAATGCTTTTTAAACTAGGCATTTATTGTTTTTGCTCTGCCGTATATATTAACGAGAATAATAGCGATAAGCGATATACGCTAAAAAAAACAATTATTCTTCGTAATGAGAATCGAAGGATGGGGTCCTTCGAGTGTCAGTCAGTTCTGTTAATGGTCAAGTTTAAAATACAACTTAGGCCATATTGGGCTGACAGTAAATTTTGTTTGTTCTGGCCGCCCGCGCTAACCCACGTCATTATGAAGTGCTATCCTGAGGGTTTATAGCTTTTTTTTTACTTTTTATATAATATAAAGAATGATATTTTTTGAATACCTATATCGAGTATTAACTGATACAGTAGATGAGTAAATTTTAGATGAATCTCTAAATTTGTATGTTATTTAAGGTATTACTTTGTATTTTTATATGAAAGCATAAAAATTTATATAAAGTATATTACCTATAATATTTATAATTTACATTATTTTATTTTTTTATTATAATTTTACACTAATAAATATAATTGACAATTTGTTACGTTGCTATTTATGTTATTGATTTTTCGGTTAAGCCTATGTAAAACATGACGTTACTTGTAGCTATAAAAAAATCTATACCGATGAGCTAATAATCGGGTATACAATTACTGTAAAATTCAATTACTGAAATGATAAAATATTAGTTTAAAAAAAGAAATCTCGTAGACGAAACGCGGCGTTAAGTTACGCCATCTTACATGCAATACGTATGCGGAAACAAGTGGGTAGTCGATATTTTTAGTCTTATGTAGCATCTTCTAAGATTTCATCCAATCTACGATCACCTGCGTTGCAAGATCGCTTCTTTATTTAGAGTTTTATTAGGAGTGGGCTCGAAGGCGGTTTTTATTCCTGACTCCCGTACGTGGGAACGTCCATAGTGACTTTACAATTTTATATATATTTATGTTTATTCAATAGGTATATAATATAACCGGCCACTTGGATTCATAATAAATGATAAAAGGATCAAGCCTTAGAAGATAATATAGGCAATTGTTCATCGAAATACTGTTAAGTTGAAGTTCAATCTAATATTTATCTTATATATTATAAATATCTTATATTAATATTTTAATTCCTCAAAAATTCCGCAGAAAATGGAGAACCATTTTTTTTACACTTAATGCGGGATACAGCGTGAAGGCATGTAGTTCCTCTTTATAAACAATATATGAACATAAAATCATTAATATTCTTAGGTCCACTGCGCCATCGTGTCCATGTTTTAGAGACATCAAATTATTTTTAATTCCATCGTCTATTTACGTTACAACTTGTCGACGCGTCAGTGGCTCGTAATTAATCGGCTTCCAATGGCATATGTCAATACTATGTACCTATGACGAAATTCATTCTATAAATTAACATACAATATTGTTATATATTTGTAAACTAGTGGGCCTGAGCTGACCGTTGAGGTGTCAGTTCTATATTATATAATAGGAATATAATTGCATGGCATCGCAGATACCTAGTGGGCCCAACGGGTATAGACTACATCGAAAATATTAACAGGATATATAGTAACCTCCTATTCCTCTTTAAATGGATTATCTAACACATCCAGAGTAGTAGTTGAGGCTATTTAGAGTATATTGAAGAGAAAACCTGAGCTGTCACCTCGGTTGCTGCTCGCTTAAGCTTTGACTCCCCCGGGTCACCAAGGCCCTATGGCTGGCTGGTCTGACTGCCTAGGTAACACGCTCATTCCATTCCCTCCAAATGGTAATTGGAATATGGAGAAAAATAAAAACAACTATAAGACTACACACGCTTTTAAAATACATACATTAAGACGTGCTTAACTTAAGAACTGTAAAAATATATATATTAAAGATCTAATTGTTTAATACTTCAGCAACGTTAAGAGGGGGTTCAAAGAGTAAGCTAACACAGACTTGCCTCATGATTTATCTAGCTAATCTGGACAGCGTATAGGGTTGCCGAGTTTTTTAATATTCTAAATGAAACCAATGTGTACTTTCTCGTATAAAGGGAGAAAGTGGGGACCTAGTGATCTAGATAATTTTTCAGACAGTGCCATACATGATAGCCATACTTATATAGAAAAAAATAAATTTCTAAAATAATATACGAATTTCTGAATGGAATTCCAAAAATATTAAACTACAAAAATATTTATTATCCACACCACTTACAAATAATAAAAGTAAATATCTTAAATCTTGCTAAGTAATGCAACCCTACTTTTGTCGCCCCTTACCTGCTAAATCACCGTTAATGCCGCTGACCACAGTTCCCATACAACTTAAGTACAAGTGAAGCAAATTTAAAACGTGTCCTATAAATAAACTTTTATTTATTATTATCACATTGTATAAAGCAATTTAATTGGACATGGTTTGTGTACCCTCTTTTCTTAGTGGCGTACTTTTATAGCAATGCAAGTATTATAAGTATTTTATTTTGCATAATATCCTATCATAAAACTTGGCCTGTCAAAATATTAACGTGAAAAATTATATTTAAGTATATTATATTCTTTGATGGCACTCTCTTGTACTTTGGTGTACCTATAAGAATAGTAAGCTAGGTGTAAATTCCACCAAATGAACTATTATTTTTTTACGTTTTTCTCCATACCGGGGTAGACAAAGAGAGTGCAGTGTAAAGACACTCTCTTCCCCATTTTCCATCCATTTGAAACGTTACATGTTGAGTAGCTAAAATCTTGCCAGAAAGGAAAAGTGAAAAAAAAGTCATTTTTATGTTTTCTGGTTCTGGGTATCGAACCAACAACCATCATATTATTCAGTATGTGAAAATAAAACGTGTGAAAATATTAACCAAGCAATAAATATAATATTTATTATAAAATAAATAAATTTTATATGTTAGAATATAACACCAATTAGGTACCAATATAAGTAACAAAATAATCTAATAATTCGTAAAACCGTTACAATTTAGTAGCGAAAACGTAAAAAATACATTATTTAGATGTCACACGATATTTAATTTAATTTTTATATAAAAATTAAAAATTTTACAACTCAATTAGACGTTTGAAATATATTTTTGTATCACAATTTTATTATTGAGTCTATAAATTTGTGATATCTTCGGTATAACGATTTGTCACAGCTGTTAAATTTTGATAGTGCCTTTTTATATGAGTTTTTTAAGATTTAAAATATAATTTTAAACAATTTTCCTTGATATTTTTATAACTAAGCTCAAGAGAGTTTCAAAGAAAGCTTTATTAGCTTACGCCACGAATGCATAGGGAATACATAGCATAATAGGAAGACAGACTTGGAAACCCAGTGTTAAGACACTCTGTTCCCATTAAGATACTCCGTTCCCATTAAAACACTTCCGTTCCCCACTTTCCACCGCAGAATTCTGGAGGCATTGCGTGTTGAGTGGCGGACCTCAACGTCGCGCTTTGCCTCGATTCCAGAGAGTATCCGCTACAACTGGCCTCAATATTACCTATATGTAGTAGATGACGATAACCTAACGGAGTCTTAATATTAGGTTCCCTCTGCCAACCCTGCTGTGTGCGGGTTACAGCGTGAAGCTAATGATGATGAATGAACCTACGGAATATGGAACAATCTTAAGGAAAACAAATTCCTAATAATAATTTAATTTATATCGTTATTTCTCACGTACTACATATATTTTACGACCACTTAACACCATGTTTATTGTAGCTTTACGTTTATGGCTTATTAGTGTAAGTAATACAGAGGAAGTGCAATTCTGCCCCACTCATTATTCCGTTTCTCACTTAACGCCTTATTTTTTAGATGTTGGGCGATTAACGACTCTAGTCTATGAACTATGTCTCCTCATCAGAGAGAAGAAATGAAAATAATTAATTTCCCGACTAAAAAGACTAGATGAACTTTTCCGACAGTTATTTCCTGTGTTTGATGAAACTACTGTTCTTCTCGTCAACGATTCTCAGTTCACGACATCATGGATTTGAGAATCGTTGATGTCCCTCTTTTCATGTTTCTTCTTGGTAAGATTCGCTTTTTCTGTTTGTGTATGGACGTACACGTACAAAGTGTTGGGGGAATTCGTTGGGATGGAAGATTCCAGATCTCTGGAACCATTCTCCCTTTGTATGTTCGGTGGCTCCCAAGACTACCAGATGTTTTTTTGGGATTTTAGAGTTTTAAATAGTATACGCCGTATTGAGTATTCCTCTGCACCGGTATAACTCGGTAGTTACAACGACGACTGGGTCGTGCGAAGATGTTTTGTTCCTGGGTGGGATTTTTCCTCCAGTTGATTTGTGGTGGTCGGTAATTCCCTTTCAAATATTTAAATTTGTTATTATTGTACCTATACGAGTATAGCGGCTTTCTCAAAGAAATTGAGTGAGAAACGGGAAACGGAATGATTTACTATGTTCTTTGTACCTATGCGAAATAAAATTACAGACTAAAAATACACCAATTTATTTAAGCAACTATTTGAAGAATACTTAAAATGTTACTAGCAGTCATAATTCTTTCAACAATATGTTATATGCAATTTATTATAATGTTGACGTATGTTACGCCCACTTTACCCTAATATTAGCTCGAATCTTGTACCATTAAGGGTAATAAAAATCACCCTTTCACTCAATTTTACATCTTTATCTAATCAATAGAAAATAAAAGAGACAAAAAATGAATCTATGAGATAAATAAAGATGTAATGTTTATTGCGAATTTATTCAATGACAATGCCTTCCGGTATTTTTTGTTGTTACCGTGGTTCAGTGATTTGTTTAGCTGATTGTAATAATATCGAGAAAGTTTCCAGTTCGAGTTTAGTTTGAATGATTTGATTTAGAACTGATATTGGCTTTATAATTAATATTACAAAAATAAAAAAGATAAGGAATAAAAAGCAAAAATGTCTTGTCTTGACACTTGGTTCCCAGGTTCCTTCTGCCTACCGTGCTATATGCGGGCTTCAGTGTGAAGAAAAAAAATCCATGTGCTGCTAAGAGAAAATCATCTTAACTTCTACTTTTATTTAAAGCAGAGAACAGAATATCTTAGATAAGCGGCAAAAAGTGTAAAGATAAAAAAATATTCGCCTTGCCATATACAATTGCATATGAAAATAACTAATTATCCCAAATAGGAATCGAACCCAATAACGATGGCTGTTAAAAAATATCTATACCTATTAAAATACATCCGTCTATAACCAAATTTATGTAAAATTATTTATTATTATTGTTCACCTCTAGATAGTTGACGCGAAGTATTTCTGAATTAATATATTAAATTAAAAACTTCTGATTAGCTAATAACTAGTGAGATTTACATATTGATACCTTAATAATTATATGCGTCTGCTATATGAGAAACAGAAGCGTTTTGAAATATTTATTATCAGCTAGCACTAGCTTTTGCCTGTTACTTCGCTCCCGTGGTCAAATAGTACATAAAAAATAACTACGTGTATGACACATGACACATTCTAAGTTCCCAAGGTTCCTCTAACCGGTACAATGGGGTTACTTCTGAATGATTAATTTGACGTAATATAGCCTTCCTCTATAAATGGAATATTCCATGCAAAACTTTTTTTTCTATACGAAGTATTTAGTATGTACCTAGGTACTTCCCAAGATTACCGCGTTCACCCATACAAAATATTCAACTTTCTATTTTTTTCCGATTACCTCTTGGAAAGTTAATTTCTGGTAATAAGTTTATCTTATTACCAGAAGCACAGCGTTGAGTTCCGCCACTTATTGAACAAACGTAATCTAGAACACCAATACCTCCTTCAATATTTCTACATATTTATTAGCAAATAGGATTTTGCATATTTAATTTGAAATATCATTCAAACTCATGGCCATACAAATATAAATAATTATTATCAAATAGATATATATTCATATAAATATATTAATTTACGACCAAACTTAGTGTTTTTTTATAATCGACAGAATAAAACTAACTTAATTCTATTCAATAATTATATTGTATACCCATTTAATACTATATCAATTTATATTAGATATATTCTTATAACTTTTGGGATTAAACTTCTGTTATAATGCTTAAATAATGAAAATATAAATAAACTGGCGACTTGAACGCAGCTTTGCCCGTCTAAACTTAATGTTATAATATAGCCAAATTATACAAGAACTTTACATACATTATGGCCTATATGATATTCTTACATATAAGCTATTTTATTGTAAAGAATCATTTAAATTCGCTAACAAGTTTTTGAGCAAAACTGGAACAAACATCCTTCCTCACAATTGGATTCATTAGATAAGCATTATTAGGTAGGTACATCACGTTAATGATATCCTTGTAATCGGACACTTGTAAACAACTTTGATTTCTGTCCACTTCAGAATAGTTTTCTGCCCAACCCAGAAATTTTATTCACTAAAAATCCTTTACACCAAAATTCAAAGTTTGAAATTTCTCGAGATACTTCGTGAAAGTAGAGAACGGGTCTCTCTGTCCGTTCTGTCAAAAACCACTCGCAAAAAAACGTGAAAATGCTATAATTTTTTAATACTTTAAAGACAGATACAAGATCTCATAATAGTAGACGACAATTTTTTTCACAAATTCCACGGCAATCTCATCGAAGTCCCTTAACAATCGTGAAATTAACGACAAATAACCATTGTGCGGATAGATCTGAAGACATTTATAGAAAAGACTTCATTTTCAATGAACAAAGCGACCCCAATCGAACTGATATTAAATTTAAAACCCTTTTAAATACAATTGTATGATATTTATTGCATTTTTTTGCAATACGCATTGCTCTATATTCGTTTTGTGGACAATGTGATAGAGAAATAGGCATTTTAGGGGTACGGTTGGTTGAGGTCATACTCACACCCCTGTTCTTCCGGTTTCATATTATAGGGCTGTCTAATACTTTTAATAATAAGAAATTAATCATGATTTTTATTTATTTAATGGAAATAATCATTGTTGATTTGTTTTAAACTAATAATAATAATTTAAATTGATCATATAAAAAACTTTAAAATAAAAATTGTAGCTTCTTTTAATTTCACGTGATTTGGCAAAATAATCTGTATCATTTTTTATCTACAATATTTTTTTAAATATTTAAATTTATATACAATAATTAAATGATTAGGTATATAATATAATAATATAATATTTAATACAAAATCCTAAAAAATATAGAACAATTCTATACAGAGACAACCCTATGGAACACGCGTAAAATCCTAAGATCAGCGTGACAGGTCGCGCGTCCTCGTTCCGTGAGAAACTGCTGTGCAGCTGGTGCCTTGCCTACACCTAGTGATGACAGATCAATGAGAAATAATAACGATTGTATAGGAAGTTGATAGGTCATTGCAATGCAAACTATTTTTAAATAACTTATGTATATCGTCAAAAACAACAGCTTCACGCAGTATCCCGCATATAGAAATGTAGGCAGAGGGAATTTAGTGTTAAGACAGTCCGTTCCCCACTTTCCATAGAATTTTTTGAGAGATTACGTGTTTGTAAGAAACAATATTTCACTGCCCCGTTAAGGGATTGCGACGACAGAAACGTAAAAAGTCCAAATTTTATATTTTACTTTTAAGTCTAAGAGTCTACGCAAACAAAATTACGGGCGATGACTAGTTATTAATAAAAATTGCAAGAGAATGCATAAAAAATTATAACTATCATACAAATAGACATCTCAAGATGTGTTTTTAAATAATACTTTTGAATATAATAACAGAACATCTATTGGAAAGATGTTAATAGAATTGTTGTTCGTCATTTTGGCGGAATTAAAGGAAACACACGCTTGGGCTCAGCATTATTGTATAAACTACAATTACTTCCGACTTACTTAGTAAAATTCAAAATTTTACGAAAGCTTTTTCATTATATACTTATTTGTAATTTGGACACCTTTTAAACACGCTTCTAATTTTCAACTCGAATTGTATCTTCTATTAGCATTACACTGTATCCCGCACATAGCAGGGTACTCAGAAGGAACCTGGGAACCTAGTGTTAAGACACTCCGTTCCCTTTCCCCACTTTCCAGTGAATTCTGGAGGTATTGCGTGTTGAGTGGCGGATCTCAACGCCGCGCTTTGCCTCGACACCAGGGCCATGTGAAACAAATGAAAATGAAAATATAAAATATTTCATTTGACCTCAATGTGTAACTTTGAAATATAATCTCAGAAACTACTAAATATGGCCTACTAAAAATAAAAAAGACTAGAAAATCTGTGGGAATTTACAACCGAACGTCGATAATCCTCTCAATAGTTACAACTACCCACATTCATTTACCAAACGTGTTTAAACGTTACAAATAACGAAAATTGTGTTTTTTTTTGTAAAACATTTTCAAAGTACAAAGACTAACCGCAGTCAGCCTTGTCTAAAAGTAAATCTGCATTTCGAATCAGATTGTTATCTCACTAATGCGACTTAAATACAACCAGTTTTTTCCACATCCGGTATAGACTGACCATTTAACGACTTCCGGTCGAATACACACTCTATTCATTAAACGTAAGGTTTATTCTACTCTGTCCTTTGAAATAGGGATTTAAGTTTATATATTTGTATTTATTGTCCACTTAAACGGAAGAAAGTGTGATCCTAGTCGGTGATACTATTGATTTTTTTTAATAAAGTACTTATAGTCTACAATCGTCATGTGCTACGGATTTAACTGTAAATAACGAATTGCGTGAATGAGAAAGATCTTTTAATTATTCGCGTGTTTGTTTGTTAAGAGGAATCTCTTCAATAGTTTATTATTAAGAGGCAGATGGGTAACCTTGTGAAAACTTAACGGTAATCTCGAATTCAGCCTAAAAGCAGATGCTTAAGTTATTGTGCTTTTCTTTTGAGCATTTCTAAAGAAAATGTATTGAGTGTCTATTTATTTAGCACCCGTTCATAAACGCGTTTAGTTAAGAGATTACCGTACGTTATCTCTTATTTACCTTAACTATTCTTTACCTATATATATATATGTATGTAATAGGTAACATTTATACCACAACAATTACCTTTACAAAGAACTGCATTACACAGATTTCCCATACAAAAAAGCTCACGATATTAGCCTAACGTTAAACAGAAGCTAAATTAAATCTGCAGATCTCATCTAAGTTTTCTGGTTATACCGAGCACCCACTTAGTTCTGCCGGATTAAACACTTTGAATACGTTACGTAGCTACCGATTCGAAGATATCATTGCACCTAAACAAATAAGTATTGGCGATTATTGTTGATTGTATTTTATATTTTATTACAATTGTATTAAAATTCAATTTTGCATGATAAATATAATAAAAAAGTAATAAGGTTTCATTATTTCCACCTTCGCAGTGAGATTTTGGTTTTGGTTGACGTTTGATTTATAAGAGGTAGCGGTGAATGTTTATTTTAATTTAGATATAATTATAGAGAACGAGAATCTAAAAAAAAATTCAGAGTAAACCTAATGTTAAGTCACTAAACGTTAGGTTTACTCTGAAATTAAACTAAACACTAAACTAAACAAAAATAATTCGTTCCATCGAGTAGGAATCGAATCCACGAACATCGCGCTTACAGTCAGACGCTAAGCTACTGTGTCATTAGTGTCAAGTCTCAAAATGAAAATAAAATTATGATTTTATTATCTTATTATGAGATGTCTCATTCGAGCGCCCATTTATTTCAATACTTAACCAAACTGACATTCACAATAAATATAGAAAAAGAAACAAAATAGCAAATAACTAAAATCCCATCACTTAAAACCAACAATTCGCGAAATCCCACAATCGGACACGTTAAATGATCAACAGAGATTAAGGGACGGATCTTACGCTCTATCGACAATCAAAAGGTATTTAATTCGAGTCGAGGGGCCCCAGTGGAACCTATATGAATAAAATTTGTTTGACGCAAAAACCAGCCTCGTTGTACTGACTTTGTTATTTATTAATTGAATTAGTGAATCACTCGTGTGGATGTTGGAAGTGATGTGAACGATTGTCAAAATATTTTTGGTTGTTTAATTAATGGGTAGTTTTAATTTAACATTAACTTTTTGGCCTATAACGTTAATTTATAAGTCATCCCTAGAAAATGATCATAGGTTAGTTTTTATTGTTACTTTTTACTCTTATAGAATTAATAGAAAATATCTTTAATTCCTTTTAAAGCTATGTTAATAAAAAAATCGATAATTTCTATTTATTCTTAGTCTGTTACTCTCTTTTTACAAATTTAATCTTAACCTTTTAGAGTAAACGTTCGTAAATAAATCATTTGTATGTATATTTGAAAAAGTACAATCTTAACCTGTACATATATGAACAAAAATATTGTAACACTAAAAACAAAATTCAAATGATTAAATTTATTAAAATTGGGTATTAACGATTATCAAAATCGATAAAAAAATCGTTAGAAAAAATGTAAAACCCTTAGTTATAATTTTATTAATATTTCTAACTCTAAGTTCACTTTCCTCAAACAACAAACAATTGAACAACAAACCAACAATCAGATAAAAAGCACTCGATAAAATTATAGATTATGCATCAATTGCACGCACTCTCGATGACATCAACACTCATCGACAACCGATGGGCACATCACTAGGGTGAGAAAAGTAAACAATTGGCTAAATAATGGTGTATTATTATTATTTTGTTTTATTTTCGCGCATCTTGGATATCTCTTGAAAGAGGATTCCACTCTCTCCCTATTTCTCTCTTATTGAGAATGAGTAGTCTACAGCTGTATTCAAAACTATCGGTTCAATGACTAACCATGTGTTCTCAAGAAAAGCAGGGTAAATACGTATAACTTCTAACATTATTTCCTGTAAATATTTATTAAAATGTTAAATTAGAAAAAAAAATTAAAACTTATTTTTTTTATGCTTGTTAATTTTTATTTTATGTTAGCTAAGTACTTTTTTCACAATTAGTATCTAATATAGACGTAGTGAAGTCACTTTATTTATCACTTTAGAGATTATGATAAAAAGGCAATATAATTTCAAGTTCCATGTCGACTTTTTCATACTTTATATTGTGCCCATGTTCAATTTTTATACAAAAGGGTTAAATATTTAAATATCCATAAATCAGTAATAATATAGCTTTATATTTAAATTTATATAGGTACGTACAAATACAAAGTTCCTACTATACTTGCATACATTTCATGCATCTTTATACAATAATACTAATAAAATGGATACAATCGAAGAAAATCGATTAATTTCGCGTCACTAACTCACGCCCATTTAGGTATACGATAGGGAACCATAGGAAATATCGATTTAGTTTAAATCAAAATTATATTTATTTGCATTTAAATGCCAATATAACGGATTTGTATTACATAATCGGTACAAAGCGTTACAAATTCCCAAATCGATTGCACAGATTAACATAAAAAAAATTTACAATTGATTTTTTTATAGTAATTCACAAATGTATGTAAATTTTTTGATTTTTATTGGCGGCTTTGTAACCGACAATGGGTGTGACAATATGGCAAGGTTACTACGCATTCAATTATAACTTAATATGCCTTACGTTTTATTGGTACGATTTTTATTTTAATTTATCAAATAAAATTATTTAAAAACAACCTTTATACATTATATATAGGTATATACATTAATTTACGAATATTTCCAATAAATGGTTTTGTACAAATACTTAATATGTTATTTTCTATAGGTAGAACCTCAGTGTAAAATCTTTCTACGACGATATCTACCAGCAATAAAAGTTATAAAAACTACATAATATCATAATTTCAACGTAACACTATTACAATAACATTAACTAACTATTTGGCTGGAGTGCTTGAGCCCTAGTGGAGCAAATCCTAGTTCATGACAAGTTATATCTATATCTATATATCTATATTCTATATCTTTGATTGTATATATATAATATCACAGTGGTTCTCATTGTACTTTTCTCACACTGTAAATGAATAAAAAATATCATATTATACAGAAGAGACCGTTAAAAGGTCAAGTATTACCACAAAGGAGAAGCATTTTCACATCAATAGAGAAAGCAACCGATACTAAATTAAAGAATAACATACAAGAATCGATCCTGTCTCAGAACTCAACTAACGGTTAAGGGCACAATGAAAAATCTTTAAGAAAAATTAACATACGTCGATCACAGAAAATATGATCCAATAAGCGAACAAAAAAACATGCAAATTGGAAATCGATACAAAATTTTGGCATAATGTAAGTCATTCATAGACATATTGTAATTTAAATAAAAATTGACTATAATATGGTAAAAAATTTTATTGGCAGGGTCGATAGATATAATTGAAATGTTAAAAGCGATTTTTTGACACGAGGGCCTCAGATCGCGCCCTGGTGTTTGCGAAAACACAAAGCGCACCACACAAATTGCATAGAATTTTTATCGTTCAATAAAAAAATATCTATTCATACATTTGTATCGGTACATATGTTGCCATAAAAGAAATTTAAATATAACTAAATGATTTTTGCATATGACTAGCTGATATAGGACGATGTGTATTACAACGCGTGTATTTGCAGGTATTTTATCGCTTTGCCACTGTAATTTAAATTCCATTGTTGAATTAACAGACCGTTACAAATTCGCTTGTTGAAAGTGTACGAGATAAATAAATTTACATGTTAATATAAACACTTATTCCAGTTGATTTCTTCTGAACTGATTTGTATAAGACTACTTAGGATGTGATTGATCTTCCATATTTTATTTATTCATAGATACCTATAGGTAAGAATGCTATAGGTGTTGTTATTCTACAAATGTTGCTTGTGGGTTCGATTCCCAATCGCGGATACAAAATATTTAACATTAACATTCCCTCGCCCAGACGCAGCGATGAGTTCCACCACTAAACACGCAAAGTCAGAAGAACGGGAAATCGACGACAGAATTCAGCAGAAAGAGGAGAACATACGTTTGTTAACGGGAATGGAATATCTTAACACTAGGTTCCCAAGTTCCTTCTGTTTACCCTGCTATGTGCGGGAAACTAACAAAAAATATATTTACCAATATTTAACGTATCTATTAATATTTTTTAGAATATTGAGTGTAACATTACGACACAATATTCATACTTCAAAGTTAAATGTGAACGAACTCAAACTTATTGAACTTACAACCATAGAGTAGACCTACCTTGTGTAGGGGTTCATTTCACACACTTTAGTAGTGTTAATAAACTTTAATTGTATACTTTGTATTAACTTATTACCTATCGAGATTTTAAGGATTTTCTACATTACAAGTGGCCCTATGAAACAGTTGTTTCATTTGCTTCAATATAATCTTTGTGCCTTGTAAATATGATGTCCAGCTTTACGAAAAGCCTAATAAATTTTTTTTTTTCGCGGGTAGACGCAGAAGTGACTAGACGTATTTTTATTGCTCCTAATTTTACTTATTAACTAAAATAGTATTAAGTGTGCATATGTGTTAATAGTTTGATACGTGTGTTAAGTTGAACATTACTAAACTTTCTCACAAACTTTCTACACTAAATAAGTAACAATGGTGACACCAGTGGACCAGCTTTTCAAGAGTATGGAGGAACTCTCCTCTATGTTTTCTACACGAATGGGCGAGTTTGAAAAAAACTTGTCTCAGCCGGGTCCTGCAGCAGCCGCTACCACCATAAAGGCTTTATCTACAGAATTTCACTCCTTCAAGGCTTTTGTTTGGAAGACACTGAATTTACTAAAATCACAGGTGGAACTTGTTGTGCTTGGTATGGACCGCCTGGAGACACAGTCCAGACGAAAAGTTCTTCTTATGCATGGTGTAAAGGAGGACAAGGATGAAAACGTGATGCATAAAATAATTGAAGTGTTATCCGGCCAAATGAAATTGTCTGACGTGAGGCCTGCAGCTATTGAATCTTGTCACCGACTGGGCGCTAAAAAAGACTCTCCTCGTCCCATCCTCGTTAGATTTACTAGTTTGCAAGTCCGCTCCAACGTGTGGAGGGCTAAAACATCTTTGAAGGGTTCTAAAATGACAATTACCGAATTTCTAACAAAATCACGCCAAGAGGTATTTATAGCAGCTCGTAAGCATTTTGGAATCAATAAATGTTGGTCGGCTGATGGCATGATTATTATATTAATGCCAAATAAAGCTAAAAGTAAGATTTCTTCTCTATCTGAACTAAAACAGTTAATGCATCGATGTTCTGATATGAAATCAGCTGACGACAATTAAACTGACTGGATGTGATTTGCTTATACCAACGTAATTTCCTCGGTTTATACTTAATTGCTGATGCAATAACATATTTTGTTACATATTTATATTTTTTTTATTTTGTAGGGTACATTCATGTTCTCGTAAGATTCAATCTTAACACGTAATAATTTTGTTTTTTTTTGTTCTGTACCATATGTAAGTTTATTTTTGATTGTTGGTATTTTTTTATTATGTCCCATTGTGTTTTTTTTTAATAGTTGTAAATGTAAAATGATAAAATTATGTTATTTTTTTTTCTTAGTGTTAATTTTGTATTCAGTCAACTTGTGCACATGGATCAAATTTAATTTTAATTTTTGTGTTATCTTTTTTTTTTATTATTATTTTATTTTTTTATTATAATATTTGTGCCATATATATATATATTTATTATATACCTAAATTATGTTCATTGATGATGAATACTTTTCTTGCTCTAACAGTGATTATGACAGCGCTGAAAGTCAAAATCACTCTTCACTTTCTGATTCCGAACCACTTGTAGATAAATTGTCTAAGACCTTCAACAACCCGTCTAATACTTTTTCCTTGGTGCATATCAACGCTCAGAGCATTCCTGCTCACTACTCAGATCTTCTCGCATCCTTTAGCTCCGGCATAGTCGATTGTATTTGTATATCTGAGACCTGGTTAAACCCTTCTCTTTCCTCTGTTAGTTACAGTATCCCAGGTTATCAGCTGTTTCGCAATGATCGTACTTTGCAAGGTGGCGGTGGGGTCGGTATCTACCTTCGCAACAACATTACTGCTCGTATTATTGCCTGCTCCCCCAATCAATCGACAGGAACCCTAGAATATATTTTTGTGGAAGTAACGTTAAACCATAAAAAAATTCTTTTAGGGACTTTATACTCCCCAAATGATAAAATCAACTATTTTAGTGCTTTAGAAGGTGTTCTGGAATATCTTTCACCTCAATACGAGCATGTAATCTGTACGGGCGATTTAAACACTTGTCTGTTAAAAAATGATACAAGATCTAATTTATTAAAAACATTATATGATACCTACAACTTACACATTCTTCCGATGGCGTGTCCCACCCATTACTTTCCTAACTGTAGACCCTCTCTTATTGACCTTATCTCTGTCTCTAACCCTAATCTCGTTGTTTCTCATGGGCAAATGACAGCTCCATTCTCTTTTCATGATTTAATTTTCCTTACGTATAAATTCCGTCCTCCCAAGGTTAGAGGTAAAATACTTCTCCAACGCAATTTTAAGCATATGGACCTTGAACGCTTAAGGGAGGATGTGAGAAACATCGACTGGTCACCCATAATGTCATCAACAAATATTGACAGTATGGTAAACTCTTTAACTACTGAACTGATTCGCATTTACGACAAACATGCCCCTGTGAGACCGGTTCGTATGAAGCATGCGCCTGCTCCCTGGCTAACACCTATTATTAAAAGAACGATGTGTAAACGTGATAGAGCTAAAACTAGAAATAAAAATAATCCTTGCCAACAAAACCTAGCTGCATACAAAAAATTGCGAAACATTTGCAACAGAATGTGTAGGGATGCTAAACGCCGATACATTCACACCACTATTCAGAATCTCAGTCAAGCGCAAGTTTGGAGATTCTTAGAGTCGTTCGGGGTAGGCAACACCAAGCATACTCATTCGGTATCATTGGATCTTCATGATTTAAATTCATCTTTTACTACACCCCTATTAAATTTAAGCCCTTCAACTAAATCTGAAACACTGTCATTTTTATCTTCTACTGTCCTACCTGACTCTACATCTTTCTCTCTTAAAACTGTAACTGAAGTTGAAGTCAAGAAGTGTATCAAGTCCATATCCACTAAATCCTTTGGAAGTGACTGTATCAGCCTGGACATGATCCTTCCTGTGTTGGAATACATTGCTCCAGTGGTCACCCACATTATTAATTTCTCACTGACTTGTAATGTTTTTCCCGCACAATGGAAGTATGCTTATGTCATTCCTTTACCAAAAATCTCCAATCCCTCTAGCGTCACCGATTATCGTCCTATATCTATCCTTCCAATCCTATCCAAAGTCCTAGAATCCTTAGTAAATAATCAGCTGTATTCTTTCCTTTCCTTTAACAACCTACTGTGTCCTTACCAATCCGGTTTCCGATCCTCTCACAGCACGGTTAGTGCGTTGCTGAATATCACGGAGGACATTCGATGTGCTATGGATAACACCAAGCTCACTGTAATGGTACTGCTGGATTTCAGCAGCGCTTTTAACTGTGTTGATTTTGATATACTTCTGGGCTCTCTTCGTGCAGTTAACATCTCTTTTGAAGCCTTAAGCTGGTTTCGCTCCTATCTCTTAGGTCGTCAACAATGTGTAAAATCTAATGATGTCACATCGACGTGGTTAGATATCACTTGTGGCGTTCCTCAAGGCGGTGTTCTTTCTCCACTTCTATTTTCTGTTTTTATAAACAATATATCTAGAGTCATTTCTTCTCCCTACCATCTGTATGCGGATGACTTGCAATTATACCGGCATTGCTATGTTAGCGATTTGCCTGGGACTATTGCAGCTTTAAATAATGATCTCGCTGCTATTTTTACTTGGGCCGAATCTGTCGGACTGTTAGTAAATCCAAGTAAGTCACAAGCAATTATCATTGGAAGCAGCAAACTTAGACAAAAAATAAATTGGAACTCAATGCCGAAGATCCTGTATTCAGGAGTAGTAATCGAATATTGTAACAGAGTAAAAAATCTGGGCCTAATTTTTGACAGTAACATGTCCTGGGTACCGCACATTAATGATGTCAGCAAGCGCATGCATTTCTCCTTTCGTTCTCTTAAGCGTCTCCAATACTACCTACCTCATAAAACCAAAATTATGCTTGCACAATCTCTTCTCTTACCTATCCTCGACTACGCTGATGTATGTTATTTGGATGTGACCGAGGAGCTGCTTAACAAATTAGAGCGACTCCAAAATCTTGCCATACGCTTTGTTTACGGTTTGCGTAAGTATGACCACGTCTCCGAATTTCGAACTCAGCTCAAATGGCTCCCAATTCGACTTCGCCGAGATATGCACGTCCTGTCACTCCTTTTTAAGATCCTTAACTACCAGAATTTTCCTTGTTATCTTCGATCCCGCTTTGACGTTCTCCCTATCCCTACACGCTCAAGGAGGTCTGGTGTCATACCGACACTTAACGTACCTAAGAGCAACACCAAATTCCTTCAGAAATCCTTCTCTGTATACGCCGCATCCCTTTGGAACCAACTCCCTAAAACTATCCAGAAAAGCCCTTCCATAAAGTCCTTCAAATCCCAATTAAAACTACATCTTCTTGCATCGTTAGACAATTAATCTTTTTTTTATATAGTGGTTACTTATATTATCTTTCCTTATCTTATATAGTGAAGCTTAATTTTCTTTTTGTTCCTTTTTATATAGGTATATATACTTTATGTATTTATTATATAGTATATATGTATTTATATTTAGATGTTATAATATATTATTTATTTTGTATAACTATATTTATGTTTATTTATGTGTATGTCATGCCTAATTATTATTATTATTTTTTTGTATTTATTATTACTATTAGTTTTATTTTATTGTTTATCTTGTTTTTGTCTTTCTCAATTTCCATGCACTATCTTGTCTTTCCCGCTACTTTGCACTTATCCACTTCCACGGGTTGACTGGAAGAGATCTCTTCTAGAGATAAGTCCACCGTTGTGTATGTCTTTTCTTAATGTGTGTTTTATTCTGTGTTAATTTAGTGCAATAAAGAATCTTATAAATTTCACTTGTCAATAAAATACAATTATAATTGCAAGCGAAATTCGAACCCGCCACTATAACGTCCAAAAACGACCCAGTTACAAAAACATATAAATAATTCGTAAAAGTAGTAGCTTATCATATTTTGATAAAACTCCTCATTGTACAGGCAGTCACACCAAGTAGTTTAGTCAGGCCAATAACAGAAACCATTATGTGAAATGCCAATAAAAACAAAAAGCCAAGCGACGCAATGCAATTGTGTACGCTTAAATTATTTTGAATTTCGAACAGTTGGTCGTCTTCTGCATAATAACATCCGTAAGGCAATGGCAGTTGCTTGGCCAATCATCGCGCTGTATTCCATTCTATGGGCGTTTTGCTGGCCTCTGATTGGCTGAGCATATTCCGTTTATCATTCGATTTGTTAGCGCTCCGTCACCGCAGTCGTCTATGATTGTCGCCATTGTGCCAAGCGGCGTACGTAAGGCCGCATCGCGATCTAAGCGTGTTTTTAACTAAAATATGTTGTTTTGATATAAAAAACAAGTGTTTTTTTCTTATAACGGTGTTTTAAATTGCCAAAGTGGATCTAGATTTGCATCAACGTGCCAGCGGTCACTTGATAAGGTAAGTTTTTTTGTGGCGGTCAACGAACTTTCTTTTAAGTTTCTTGTGATGTGCTTTGAAACTTGTATTGTTTGTTAGAATTAATAATTAAGTGTTTTTTTATGTGTATTTCTATATTTTTATATATAATATTTATAAAATAAAGCTTATAAAAAATTTTGGATGATATTTTAAAGTAAAAAGTTAGTTTATATTCGTTAATTATCTATGTATACCTAGGTACAAGTTATAACAAGTATCTACTATAAAAAATATTGCAAAAAAATCGGCTAAGAATCTGTTTTGGAAATATATAATTTTCCGTATAAAAAACCAATACAGATAATTCTATCTACGTGTATTCTTATAAGAATATAAATATCTATGGGTAGGTAGGTTTAAAAAGGCCTTAATTTTATTATGTAACATAATGAATCACGGCGGGTTCTTTCTCGTATTTAATAATTAAGTTATATTTAACATTATGAGAAGTTGGTTAATTGAACAGGCTAATCTCAAGAACTCCTAGTTCTTATTTTAATAATTATTTTAATAAATAAAAACAGCATTTTCTGTTGTACTTATATCCGATTTACCTAAAGGAAGCCTAATGTGGTAGATTTCGATATTCATATCTACGATCAGAATTACTTTAAGCACTCAGAATATGTCATGTGTCATACACAACTCTAAATTATGTTCACTTGACCACGCGGGCGAAGCCGCAAATAAAAGCTAGTATCTTTAAAAAAAAAACAAAATATATATAGGTATATTTCAAAACCCCTCGTATTTTATTATGTAACATAATAATCACGACGGGCGTTAGGGTTCTTTATCGTATACAATAATTAGGTCATTAGGAAGCAATTACAGGCAATCCAGGGATTGTTTTACAAAGGCATTATAGACCTATAAAGAACCTTAAAGGCTTAAGGCGTTTGGATTTATACACTATAAAGTTATTAACATGATTATTGCAATTCTAACATATGGTAGCGTAATTTATTACTTAAATATTGTATTTTAGTAGCGGTCGTTGGGGACAGCGTTTTATGTAAACGCGACGGTTGTGAGTTCGATTCTCATCTTGACTGATTTTTATTCTCCCGAGTGACGTTTGCATACAAATACAAGAGATTTTTAAAAATATCTTGCACATAGAAAAATGAGATTTTAGATTTTATAAGTCACGTAAACAAAGTTACGATCTGCAAATCCTGTAAAATATTACCTAAAGTGGGAATTGTGTCTACGTACCTTTTGTACAGCCACCTTGAGGTACCATGCCACTGGTATCTTCTACATATTATTACTATTATTATTTTACATTAACCTATCGCAGATATTTGGATGCAACTAATCTGGATTAATTGGAATATTTCTTTATACTTACGCTTTTTTTTTAAAGTAGGTAAGGTGCAAGATTTAGAGGGGACCCAGACATTCCGTGCCCTAATTACCGCCCAATTTTTCGATATATTGTGCGTTGCATGGTGGATCTCAAAGCGGCGCTTTTCCAATTAGAGTAGGAAAATGAAAATATCCAATTTAAAAATAATCATTTATCTAAGTAAGGATCGAATATACAACCGTCGCGTTTAAAGTCCTAGTAAATATTACAAGCGTGCGACTGTAAAAGCGACAGGTTGTGAGTTCGATTCTCATTCGAAAAAAATGAAATATTTCATTTTCTCGCTTTGGTGACGACGCATGGCTTCCACCTGCCTACACTCCTATGTGCAAGACACAGCTTGAACCAATAAAAAAATTGTCTATATTCATGCAAGTATAGGTACCTATTAGTAACTAATAGATATTTATTATCTACCTACATAAAACATAATATTGTATAAAAGTAAATTATTTGTTTATCACTTTAAATGAACTTTATCTTTTTAAGTAAGAAGATTTACTTATAAGAACTTATTTTTCATTTAATATTATTTAATAGCTTATTAGTGTCTGATTCTTGAATGTACTCGTATGAGAATTATATAAGAGATTTAAAAGCGTATTATTTTGTAAACTTATTGAAAATTATTTGCCCAATTGGAATATGTACTCAATTACGTAATAATTAGTGATCAATTCTACCTCGGGGAAACGCCTAATTTACAGACCGTTTTCACGATAAAATACGACTTTGGGCACCGCAATATCTCAGGCAAAGTAGTGTCTTAACACTTAGTTTTTTCGTTTTGATTTTCTTATGAAAGTGCTAAATTTTATTACTTAATCTTAATATACGGGAAGTTATCCAAAATATAATAGAGAAAACTGCACTTAAATTGGTTTAAACGTTACTGGTTGTGATTAGAGACCACAAACGACAATACAACAGAGAAATAGACAATAAAAAAATTTTGGCTTCTATTACAATGGACAAATGCTTCCTAAAGCAACTTTTCTCGTCATATATCGTTCATGTATTTAGAAAACAAAAAATATATAGAGCTTTTAATAGATTTTGTAACACAGACATACATACATGACTTAAAGATAAAAAAGCCAAGAGATTTAAAACAATATAAAACAAAGAAAAAGTAAAAAATATGGTCAAAATTAGTTTTATACAGCCAATTAGTGTTAAGTTGTATTGAGTGTACAATTGCTGTATTATAACAGGTATTATAAACCGCTTTTATTTTTACACTTTTACGACGCCGGTTAGGCTTTGAAGTACCGACGGACCTAAGGTTTGTGGACTTGATGTTTTACTTGACTTTACCTTATTTGGTTATTTTCAACATTTTTTTTTATCATTTAATTATTTAAATCTTTCATATAATCCGTAGAAAGAAGGGGAGCAATGATATGTCTTCCTATTTTTAGAAGGTCAGGCAGATGGAACCTAATATTAAGATATTCCATTTTCACTTTTCTTTTTGAGTGGCGGAACACAACGCTGCGCTATGTCTTGGCGATGCGCAGATAAAAAAATAATAGGTATATATAACACATATAATTATATATTCTTTATTGCACATATAAGAAAATAGTAAAAAAATAGTTGAAAAGTTATGTTTACATTATGGCGGGCTTATTTCTGAAAGAAATCGAAAAGAAACTTCCACTCATCCACTGATGAGTGCCAAACAGCGGAATAAAAACACAGTGCAATCAAAAAAATTAAAATATAAAAAAATACATATATTA
>HE669196.1:44514-137317 GCA_000313835.2 Heliconius melpomene melpomene | reverse complement strand
ACAACTATATACTGTTAGTGGGAACCAAACCTATGACCGTCTTAGCAATCAAACTCATATTATGATACATTAGGCAATCATTTTTGACACTTGGCGTCAACTAATTAGTACCTTATTGGTCAATTACATGAGCAGGTCATTGAAGCTGTGGTGTTAAAACACTCTTTTAGTGTTCACCGACGTGCGTATGCATGCGCATATAATTAACAATGTTTTCTATTTATTTTACTTACGGGTTGATGATTGAGAGGTACACTTTTTTACAGATCATTAAAAAAACTTAATAAGCTTTAATTTAACGACTGTTATGCGTCGGTTGTGGGTTCGATTCCTACTCGGGGAATGAGTTATTCTCATTTTCTCGCTCCGGTAAGAAGGCGTTCTCTATATTATCTAATTAGATAATAATTGGATATACCTAGATATCTGATAAAATTACACTCATAGACAATTTATTTCAGCAATAAAAATCACATTTGTAAAACTTATTCGAAACCAATTTCTAGTTTGATTTTTTATTTTATATACATTTTTTAATACAAGTTACCCTAGAAGACACCTAACAAGGAACCCTAAAACCCACTAACTCAGTAAAATCACTAGCGGCGTGCAACACACAAAGGAGACGATGATCTACCTAACAGATGTGAATGAGTTAAACTAATAATGACAAAAAAATTACCAATCTCATATTACCAGTGGTATTTCGAAGTTGCTAAATAGTTAGACAAAGAAATGTCGGCGTCGTAGAATCAGTAAGGCAGTAGCTTATTTGACAGTACCATTACATGTTAGATATTTGTATAGTTGCTTAATATTTGTAACGAATTTCTAACATGTATTTGTATGGCCTTTTCGGAGTGACATGGCACTAGGTTTCTCTGGCTACAAATTGAAAGGGATAGTCGATTCTAATTATATTTAGATGAAAGAGTTATACCTAGGTAGGTAGTATTTCGTAAATAACTAGAATTTAAATTAGAAGAGAATCATAAAAGTTTTAATAATCATTAGTTTAAAAATGACTTAAATATTTATAAAAGTACTAATTTACAGGAAATAATCTAATAAGACTCTCATCTATGGGCTGTTGCACGGCAGTAGGTACCGTGAACCTTTTGATCGCATACAACATAGATCCGATTTGAATCGTTAGGAACACAATAGACTATGGCAGGAATAATCTACTGGATATACCATGGAGAAAATAGTGTCTTAACATTAAATCTAACTTATTATGCGGAAAAAAGTAAGAAATTGAAGGTGGTAAATGATGACGAAATTTAATAGCAGGTGATTTGTCTGATAAGATACAAGTGAATTATAAAGAAAAATATTCCGACTGTATTAATTTAATAAATATATCCAGTAATACTCCCGCCATCAAGATACCTATATCCAACGAAATACCATTAATCAAAATCGGTTCACTGTCTCTTGAACTAAGGAACGGACAAACATAGGGGAATTGTGCTTAAGATGACATACTTTTTGTTTGAAGACAAATATTTCAAATAAATAAAGTGATCTGAGAACAACATATTGCGTATACTATTATATATTTCATAATCAACGAAATTATTTTAGTTTCAGAACAATCATCTTTCAAACATCATAAAAACAAACAAAAATCGCACTTAGGTCGACCAGTGTAAAACGACATATCTACAGGGTAAAATGACATACTTAGTATGTGGCATAAAAACGTCATCATTATATGTCGAGCATAGTTCACAAATAAATAGTTACTTCTTTGCTGGGGGACTTTTAAACAGTATTAAGGCCAGATTCATACATGTTGTAATTTTTATGAGCTTGGATTCCGTTATCAGTCACTTCCTTTTCCAAAAGGGAAATAAGCTTCGTCACTTGCGGCTATTGAATGCCCTTGCTCTAGCAGCCTTATCCATGTCTTCTTGTGACCAATATATATTCGTTTGTAATTGCCGGGCATTTTGTAGGTAAAGCAAAAAAAATACATTGATTCTATTAATAAGGGTAAGATAGTATGCCATCTTATACTCACGTTTTCTATGTCATCTTACCCGATAGATATATGAATTTAATTTTAACCGTTGTGACAAAAGTTTATAGGTTAGGATGCACTTTTAGCGTTAGTTGCGTCATATAATAGTCCTATTTTACATTTATAATTAGTTAAAATATAAAATCTTTATCTTACATGTCTTTTCACCATCATTTAAAAGCGAAAGAAAAATTTGTTGCAATTGAAAATAACGAAAACATGAATTACTTGCCCATCTGCATTCACTTTCAGCCATACTGAATTTAAGCACTAGCTGCATCTACAGACACTCTCTAAAACGTCACAAGATCGCACTTAGCGCTAATAGTTTCATCAATATTGGTAGTGTGTCATCTTATCATAGTATGCCATCTTGAGCACAATTCCCCTACATACATACATACACGCTAAAACATAACCCTCTTTTTGGGCTTCACCGCAGTCGGACAAAAATACCTTTATAAACCTCGAATTAAATTTCCACAACCACCCCATTGACTTAGAAACGTATGTTCTACTGTACTGAATAGTAAATATCCTAGATATTATAAGAAAACATCCCACCATATATCTGACGTCACTATACTATATAAATGTTTGTACAGGAGTTGACGGACTACTGTGAAATCGTTACGTGCCTTATTTCTTATAGAACAAACTATGGGAGCTTTGTGCTTTAAGAGCTTTTGACTATATTTATCGTCTTTGTATAGGGTTCCCTTGGGTAATAAATCATTAAAATGATTATTTACTAAAAAAAAGCAGCTTTACGTGTAGATTTTTAAATTGTGCTATTAAAATATAGTAATGAAGCCGTCGTAGTGCAGAAACGTAGGGTTGAAATTAAAAGAATATAAAAAATATAAAAAATTTGAAAGGTTGAATTATTTTCATTTGAAAGTGTGGTCAAAGTGTAGGAACACTTTTCAAACGTTATATGTCGATACTTACTTGTCTCAAAAGATACAATCTATTTATTATTCTAAACAAATTCCATCTTAAATGTTTTAAAATTAATTCTAATCTTATTAACTGTTGCAAAATAAGAGTAAGGTAATTTAAAACAAAAAGTACCAATAATTTCCTTAGTAAATACACATAGGTATATCTATCTATGTAGAAAGGCATATGTTATACGGAATCAGGCATAGCAACGTAACCCACCATCCCATTTAAAATAACAGGAGGCAGGTGACAAATATTGACATATTGGGTGAACAAACAAGGTACCTTTTTGACCCAAATACATTATTCTTGGAAGAGTAAGACGAGGAGTCGACATACATTTTTGTAAGAAAGCTTTTACAAAACTAGGATACGTATTTTATTTTGAATTTGAATATAATAAATTAAAGTAAATTTTAGTAATGAAGATTTATAAAATTTACATTTGAGAAATAATTTTACTTAATTTGTTACTTCACTTCTTATATTTATATGAGGCAGTAATTTCAAACATGTGGCGCAGCGGCAGTCTGACTGTACACGCGGTTGTGGGATCGAATAGATCGTGGGTTCAAGAATACTTAGAGGACAAACATGTATGGAAGCTGCCAACTAATGTAATAGATTGTGATTGTACCATTGATTTTGAAAAGAGCAACTGTTGAGTTTCTTGCCGGCTCTTCTCAGCAGAACTGCCTTCCGAACCGGTGCCGGTGGTAGCTTTTTGTTCATATGTTCATTTGACGACTCACAAGTGCTTATAATATTTGCCTATTTGAATAAAGAATATTCTGAATTTGAATTTGAATACCACTCGAGAAAAAACACATTTTTTACGTCCTATCTCTGGTAACAAGACAAAAGGCAGCATTCAGCTTTTGACAATTTATAGCTCAAATGCACCCCATACGTGCGAAAAAATAAAAATAAATAAATTATTTAAGTTCACCTATATTATATCATACATTTAAATTCACCTTCAATTCGCAACAAAACAGTAATTCGCATAAGCTAAACTACAATTCATTAAATACCTACATACATTAGTTATTTTAACCGCTCGTTCTACCAATTACAGTAGGCACCACAACTTCAATCAAAACCGCGTACCGCTAATAGGTTAGGGAAACCATTTAGGAAATTAGACTTATATATGTGTTTATACGAATTAAATGAAAATTAAACGTATCTAAATGTACGGATTCCATATATCCCCTGAGATGTAATAAAAGATTTATTATGTTGACATTGGGGTTAGTTGTTTGGTTAATTTTAACTGACGGTTAAAGCTTGGGTCTTAATAATGTGAGCTTTACGTTTCTTATCATATAGCGGCGTAGGCAGAGAAACCTAGTGTACACTTAACACTCGATTCCTTATTACTTCTTACGAGTGTTCCAATTTCATCATCAGACCAGCTCGATTGCAAGCTTTCGTGATGAGACAACAATTAAAAATGCATGTAATTCGGATTCTTAGATTTTATTACATATTTACAGCTCGATCTAATAATATGGAAATAATTAATACCGCACAGCAAATCTGGTAACCTCGCGTTTAGACTAAAGACACTCCTACGACCGTTTCCATTGTGGAGACATTGCATGTTGCGTGGCGGAATTCAACGCCGCGCGTTGCCCTCGTTGCCAGAGAGAAAAAGTATTAAACAATATATAATAAAAAAAGAAAATATTACCATTTCTCCTCCAATTAAATTACACTTGACAGCCAAAAAATCTTAGGACTTTTCACTTAGTAAGATTAGCCAAGGTGGAGTCATTAGGGTGACTCCGACCAATGGGAAACAAGTATTGGCCCCGTGTCATAAGCAGCCAATTTGTAACGAACCCCCTCTAATGCGTATGATATTAATATTTTCCACTTTTATGATCACAGTAATTGTCGTTCGTTCATATTAAAAGTCGCCGTACGCACGTGTTTGCAACAACAATGTATTGGGAGCAGGTTTAAAAATGGTTTTTTTATTGAGTTTTTAGGATTATATTTCAAGTTAATATTTGGAAAGTAGTAAAAGATGTTTATTATTTAATTATTTTTGTAAATGAGGCCACTATAGCTATGATATATTAGCGGGGCGTTAATTTGAGCAACCGAAAGGTGAAAAGAGCAACAAACATTGAATTAATATCTTACAATTACATTTAAAGTAAAGATTAATATAAAAAAACTTTAAAAATCCCTTTCTTTATAGTGCCGCTGGTGCGATGTGCGACAGAACGGGCTACGGCAGCGCTATGGGCCATTTTCCCATGGGCCACATGTCAGCTATGGGGGCTATAGGCACTATGGGCGCGATATCCGCTATGAATGGGCAATCTCATCAGAAAAAATCTCAAGAAGAACATATAAAACGACCTATGAACGCCTTCATGGTCTGGTCGAGGCTGCAAAGGCGGAAAATTGCTCAGGATAACCCGAAGATGCATAATTCGGAGATATCTAAACGTTTGGGTAAGTTTTATGAAATATTAAGTTTTAGATTTTTTTTTATTTCGTAGGTATTTTCAAAATAGGAGTTTTTTTTATATTGGGTCATTTTATTTAGTCCTCGTGACTGTGAATTGAAGCTTACAAAATTAACTAACAATTATTGTCAACTTGTACCATATAGTTTTAATAATACTAGAAGATCCTTCTAATTGTACAATACGCGTTGCCATAGCAACGTGTATGTCACTTTATAGGAAAGTGCCTATTTAATGTTAGTTAATTTTAGTTAATGTTTTTTTTTTATATATTGTATAAAAAATATATATTAAAATTCTGCATTCCTTTACATAAACTATAATATAAGTCCTTAATTTCATATTCTTCTATTCACATAATTTTAATAAAAAGCGGTAGGTACAACGTATTTCATTTAGAAAAAAAAAACAGAACAAACAATATTAAAATTATATTATTATTTCAACAATTTACATCATTCTCGAACTTAAATTTAATATAAAAAAATCGTGTTCACCTCATAACGAACGGGCCGCTAGTTTCGTTTTCGCTATTTCGTCCTTTAAGTTATTTAACGCTTTTGAAACTAACTATTGTTGGCGGTGACATCACGTCGAGGCCACAATTTTTACAATTTGATCAAATACTTTGTTATCATTATCAATTTTCAAGCGACGACGCTACGTAGCGCAGCTAGAAATCCACTTGACTGTAAATACGATGGGGTGATCCTAATTGAAAGCGAGAAAACAGAGTTTTTTAATATATAATCTCTCTCTTTAATCAATGGAATAAGGAAAGATACAAAAGGAAAGTCAATTGAGCATGACTTCTTGTAGCTTCTTGGTCTTCTTCTTGGTAGGCAGAAGGAACTTGGTGTTTAGACTCATAATTTATGGTTCATTCCTCTGAGTGGAAATCGAACCCTCAACCGTCGATTCTACAATCAGTCGCTGTGCCGTTTGAAAATATTTATAGATTGGCTTAATTTAACCCAACAATAGTTGGTGCGTACTCAATGAAAGCTTCATTTTGATTGCAAATTGATCATTCAAATCTCACCTTTGTCCTACAGGGCCTCGAGTTTAATCCTTTAATAATAGTAATGTAAATTAAGGTTTGTCGTCTGTTATTTGTCATATTCGATCAATATATTCATACTATATTAATATATTAACGAATTTGAACCCCAAATATCCGTTGGGTAGTCGCGGTGCAGCAGCAGCATCTGACTGTGAACAAGACAGTCGGTTTGATTCCCGATTGATAGTACGAATTCTTCTTAAAAAATTGTCAGGCAGTGAATAACGGAGTGTTTTAACACTGGCTTCCTTCTGTCTTCTATGCTATAATCGAGACACAGCATGAACCAATAAAAAAAATATTAGCAATTCCACTGACCTTCCAATGTCTGAATGGATGTTAGAAATACAGTAGATAGATACATATATACACTATATAATAGACAATTTTCTTGCAAAGTCGTGCTGTAAATGCACACAAAAAAGTTTGTTGGCAACAAAAAAACGACGCAATCAACCGGCAGAAGCGTCACAGCGGGGTAGCGGCCACCGAATTAATCAACGGCCAAAAGTAAGCAAAATCCTGTCTAACAGGATTTTTTAAAAATATTCAGAAAAAGGAAGGACAGGGGCGGAAGAGTATGGAAAAATAAAACCTGCCGTTCGCCATTCTGCCGGTGATGGCGAGAGGAAACTCTATTTTTTTTTTGTCTTTTTTCTTTTTTTTTTTGGATATTTTTCTTTAGTGTATTTGTGTATAGATTTATGATTTAGCTTTTGTATCTAAAAAATTGTTTGGTATAGATGTATATTTAGTCTAAGTTAAGTAATTTTTAGTTCAAGTTGATTATTTATTTCACAATTTTGTGATAATATTAGAACAAATAAATTAACCTTAAGGAAGGAAAAGGTGATAAGTTAAATATATACAGAAGGCTAAATATATAAGAAAAAATATTTAAATTACTTGATATTTAAGATAGTAAGTAAAGTTAGAAATCGTAGGAACAAAGCATTCTATTGTCCACTTTCCTGTTAACCTTTTTTCGTAGCATATTCCTATTAAACATTCTTAAATTATTGTTATAAAAATAAAAAAATAAACATTAATAATAAAAATAATTTTAAAAAATCAAATTAAACAGTCATCCTGAAAATTATTACTCAAAATTTTATTAGCACCGAACAAAAACAATACAAAAAAGCTACCTACCTTTTATTTTCTACCATAGACAAATCTTTGCAACTGTAGTTGAGGTATTGTGTTTCTAACGAACGAAGTTGGGGCGAAAGGTATATTGTCTCTTTCAAACATCGCATGTTTTATGCATACAATGTCTTTTGGTTGAATGGGGACGGTTGTTGGCAGAAATTACTGTCTACTGAAAGAGGGGGATGTCCTATATAGGGTTTTTTGGTAAATATACCTTTTGAAATATCCTTTAGTTTTACGTCCAGCTGAGTAAAATATTTCTTTTTGATGTATTTTGAAGTCGATCGTGGCGCAGGAGTGGGACTTGGTGGGTTTGATTTCCTCTTGAGAAAATGAAATACGTACTCAATATTTTCATTTCCTCGCTCTGGTAACGTGGCAAAACGCGGTGCTGAGTTCCGCCACTTAACATGCAATGTCTTCAGAATTCAGTGGTAAGTAGAGAAGGGTAGTGTCTTAATGGAAACGTAGTGTCTTAATATTAGGTTCCCTAATTTCCTCTGCCTACCCTACTATGTGCGGGATACACCGTGAATCAAAAGAAAAAGCTTTTTTATCATAGTATCACCATCGTGGTGTAGTGGGACAATGTTTGACTCTAAACTTGAAAACTTCGATAGAATTTAATAGAAGTTTTGATATTTTTACATTGAGTGTTGAATAGCAGAAGCTAATAATGCCACAGTTCGTTTAAGAAAATAAAATAACTCATTTCTTTTTTATTCTTATATAATTTTTACCTTACTGTATGAAGCTTATTATTTATTCTCACTAATACAAACCTACTTTCTCCGTGCACAATTAGCAACATCTTCACTGTATGTACTATAATAATATTATAATTATAATATAATTAAAAACTTATATTTTTACTAAAACCCCCTATCTTAAACTAATACCATCAACAATAAAAAGCACAGATGTCATACCGTACAAATAATTTCATTACACGAACTCGCCGTATAGTTGAATACCTGTCGATTGTCGATATAAAGCTCATTGTTTATTGGCATTAATAAATTGCTCACAAAACGCGTTTTGTTTACGAAACCAATTGCAATCGTAATGTACTGTACGAGTAGGTTCTGTCGCCCAACAAATGTCGATAGTACAAAGGTATTGAATTCAAAGCCGTATCTTTTTACTGAATGCGACTCAGGGACGGTTGGAATGGTAAATATTTTTTTTAGTTTTGTTTTTTAAATTTGACTGACAACTTATATAAATTTCATAGTATATTTCTTAACTGGACATTATTACGGGACGGTTGAGATATGTTTAAATAGTAGTTAAGAAAAGAAAATAAATAAGTTCTCATTCTCTCTCTTCTCTCTTCTCTCTCACAATATTTACGTAAAAAATAAAATATAGAATTTGATATAGTATCGTAGTGTATATGAGCTGTTCACTGCACTCACGACTAACTCTGTCGGTCACTTAAAAGTTGTAACAATTTTTACTTTTTTTATTAAATTTATACTGTTTTAGATGCAAGCTTTACCTTTATTTATGCATCCCACAAAAAAAATATGAAAAAAATCAAAAAAAAAAACCTCGCACTAAGAACGCTAAAACCGTGTGTATCATGTTTCCATCGCTGTCTGTTGCATTTGCCTTACCTCAATTGTACTGCCAACTGTTAGGGGCGTCTCGTAGTTAATATTAATTAAGGCGAGGGCGGCGATTGTAGTTCGTGTAATTGCTTTTCATTTATCGACGCCGGCAACCCTTACGCGAGATATATCGCGTTTATAGTCAGATTAATCAAAGTATATGTTCTTCGAGTAGAGTCATAATCTTTCTTGTAAGTAGGTATATAATAGAAAAGAAATGAAAATTCGGGATATGTTCTTTCTAGTCCAATAAAGAAAGAGACCATCGCGACGGTTGTGGTTTCTCTTCCCATTCCTGGAAACGATTTTTTTTAATTACTGCTTTCATATTATTCTATTGGCTTTCTGAACACACAATATATAGTCTAGTTAGTATAGCGTAGAACAGAGTGTCTTAACGCTTATTTTCTCTGTTTCCTCTGCCTACTAAAACTAACAAAAATTATATTACCATAAATAGAATTTGAATCGACAACCTTCATACTCTATATACATTAAAACATTCACTTTTAATATATCCCCAGTTGCCAGCACATGTCGAATTCCAATTTACTTCGATTTTCCTCGCCCGCCTATGTACCTACTATCATTTTTTGTTTCGAACGCTCCCGTTTTTTCTATTCCGTAATTAAACCCCACTTCTTTGGCCATTGGCTATGATCCAATATGGTATACGGGCATACCCAATAGCGTCTCCGTGTATAATTTTATAAAGGAACCCATGGTTCTCTCACTAAAGTTAATTTTTTTCAACAAAATAACTATGTATTGTATGGAAGGAATCTATTAAACCGGCTATAGTGGTTCAGCTTTTTGTACTGGACGGAGAGCTTTTAATAATTGAACTTTTATTTCGGTAACTGATACTGAATCGTTTTGTGAGGTATTCTCGTATGGTTCAATTATTTTGCTTTAAATTTAAACTAACTAGGTAATATATAAAAACTGTTTGATAACAGTAACTTTGATTTCTTTTTATAGAAAAAAATGTTTAGTTAATTTAGGCTGATTTCACGCTATATCGTAAATGTTATTATAGGTTTGATTTCGAAGTTACATTTTTGACACTTTAATTATGTTTCACGCTCGATCCCGCACATAGTAGGGTGGGCAGAGGACACCTGGGAACCTAGTGTTATTACAATCTATTTCCATTAAGATATGTCAGCCGAATTCTTAAGGCATTTCGGGTTGAGTGGCAAAACTCAACGCTGCATTTTACTTCGATACCAGAGCGATTAATTGAAAATATGTAATTTCTTCTAGTATTAAAGTGTTGTAAATGCTTATTAAACTATGTTAAAAAGTTAAAAAAATATTTGACAGAATAATTAATACTTCTGAAGCCATTCCATGCCCACTAAGATACGAATGGAAAGATAATTCATAAGCGCATCTTCTTTCTTAACGAAATTTACAGATATAAAATGGAAATTTGTTTCAAAAACGCATTATAAATACCAAATTTTCAAATTTTCTTTTGGTAATATTTATAACAGATAGTAAAGTAAGTAAGTATTTTTTAAGTAAATATTCAACAGAGTTATTAAAAAATTAAAAAATAGATTTGTCAATTGTGTTCAGACAAAATAAAAAGGTAATTTAACTGCACGAAGCAAGCATTGCAACAAAACACTATGGTCTTCATTCGTCAACGAAGTTAAAGTTGGAAATGACATCGTTTTCACTTTACTTGTCAAGTAAGTTATGAGTAAATAGTGTAGTGGGAAAAAGGCAGACCCTGGAAATAGCCGGGATTAATGCCAGGAGGAGTGTAGTGGGAAAAATAATACTTTTGCTTTTCTGTATTATTATTTCATATTATTACTCAGCTTCTTGTTTCGCCGTTAAAAATCATAATCCTGGTGTCATATCTCTCATTTTGTGTAACTATGTATTTGCAGTTTTAGAAATATTGCGGAAGACGCAATTAAATATTCCTAAATAATTTTTCCGCATTTATAAATTTAACTTAATTTGTTTGTTTTATTTTTTAAAAATTACAATTAAATAATTCTTGCAAGTTAACCATATCGCCTATTATATACAGTGCCGTATACAAAAGCCAGATGAGAAAAACCACTTTTTTTGTAAAAGCCCGGTGTTGAATATCGCCTATCAACGCGCAATGCATGCAGAATCCAGAAAATGGAGAGCAGTCTCTTAACACTAGCTGAAAAAAAATAAGCACTTGATGCTATTTCTAAAAATAAAAACCTTAAAAAACTAATTAAAATTAAAATACGTAAAAACTATATAATTACCAAAAAAAAAAAAATCTTGATACCATTTCCACCACCTATCTACTCTGTCCACAGTAGCTACGACGTGAACGTGGGGAGGCTTATCACGTCGGCGCAGGCTGTCAGGGGCAGGCTACAAAAATACTGTTGTTACCTTATTGTTGTTAAAAGGGCCGCTTGTTTGCCCTTGTTTAATTACTACAGCCTTTTGTCCCGGTCCACATTGAGAGTGCATTGTGTTATTTAGTTTATGTTTTAACTTAAAATTACAAGTGAAATTGTTTTTAATGGAAAACTTTTTCATTATTTTCATTATATGTTATTATGTTAGAAAATGTTGGAAGTTGGATAGAAAGAGCGAAAGGAGTGTTTTAACGCTACATTGTCTCTATCTGTCCCGCTATGTGCGGGATACAACGTAAATAAAAAAAGAAAAGTAACTAAATACGATGGATGTGTCCTCAAATACCACTAAAGATATCGCAAGGATCGCCTATTAAAGATAATAGGAATAATAGGAACCTATGGAAAGGGGAGAATAGTCAGAGAATAGTCAGAGAGACAAAGTCACTGGATTTTTGATCTGAAATTGTTTCTGGATTGTTCTACAGAATTAAAAACTAGATTACAACTTGTAATAGATTTTAGATTGTGAAATCGATATCTCATTAATCATTAAATGTCTCAAAAGTCTGTGAAGAGATTTATTATGTTATTTTGTTGCTGAAATTTATTATAGAAAGGTCACCAAACTTAGTTCTAAATTAATGTCAGAAATAACAGATATTTGTAAAGTATTTAATGGAGAACCTATAATTTAACATCACATGAGATCTATTCATCAGTTTCATAATAAACACGTAATATAAACTTATTTAAACAATAAGCATCTGAAGTTTCCATGGAGTCATCAGCCTGGGTGTAGGGCAGTGCCTTTCATTAATAGTAGAATACTCAACCTTTGTGTTTGTTTTGTTTGTTTGTTATATTGTTGTGTTATATTTGAATTTAAGATCTAGATTTTGAATTATAATTTAGTTATTGCTGTAAATAAATTTCTTATTAGTTTATTTCTAAATTAGTCTATTTTGATTATAAGTAGACTGCTTTTAGCAATCTACGATATTACATTTGTATAATTTTTTAAGCTTTCTTTTTTACCTGTAGCAATACAATAGAAAAGAATAGTTTATATATCTACCACAGAATAATCAGATAAACAAAATCCATTCCCCCAATACATTACAAAATTGAATTAACGAAATCAACTAAGCAAATAGGCGGTAACGACGACAACACCAAAAAAAAATCTATTAAACATTTAATAAAATCATGACCCAAATAACGTCTTAACATTTCAATTTTCCGGACGAAAGGGTGGTAAGTCTTTGTCAAGGGGGGAACCCCCCCATTGTAAGGCACACAAGCTTTCAGCGTAATGAAGAGCATTTTCGTCCGATTCCGAACACAATGGACGTTTTAATACAAGAGAGAGGAAACTCTTTTGTCGCGCACGCCATTGTCGCTCTGTGAGTATGTTACATACGTTTTTTTTTGTCTCGCGTTTTTGTTTGTACGATTGTAGTACAATGTGATGTAAAACATGGATCTTGATGTGTTGTAATGGAAATGGCACACTTATGTGAGTATTATAGATGGAACGCTCGCTCTCTTGTCTTTGTTTTAGTGGAATTTTCCTTCTGTTTTTACTTTTGGTTGTTTGTCGTCTGTTCTTGGCTTTGGTTAGATTAATTTTTGGTTTTGGTAATGAGTTCAAAACTAAGGGATTTGTGGTTGTTCAGCTGTTTATAGAATAACATGAGCTATAACATAGAATAGTTTATAAATTATTGTATTTATTTAAATAATTTTAAAATTATAAATTGACTTGCACCTTTTTTCCAGTAATACCTACTCAGTTATAACTCATACCATAGAAAGAGTGAGTGAAACATTTTTTTTACACTAAATGTGTTACAATTTTGTTATTAAATCTAAATTAAATTAATTTTCTTTTATGAATTTCATTTTCGCATAGAACACAAATGATAGGAACTAACAACTCCCAAATACTTGTCTACTTATTGATTAAAATCTTCCGTTATCAAGTGACTAACAGACGCACAGGTGACTTAGAAAACAGGTGACTGGAGTTAGAAAATATATTTTTTTCCTATTTTGGAGATCCTATATAATTCCTTGGGGATTGTAGGGGAGCACTAAGAAAAAATATACCGAAATTCCTATAGTAATCAATTTTACGTAAAGGAAGTTGCGGGCAAATTGTATGAGTATATAATAAACATCCTTTTTGTAACATCACATCTCACCTACATTATACATAGAAATTCAATTTCAAACAATAACGAATATATAAAAACAGAAATAAATATAATAAATTATAATAATCATTTATACATATTGCATAACACCATACCCCCAAACTAACTATTGTATAAGAGGTGGGATGTAGGAAATAATTACTGTAGAGTGGCAACACTCGACACGTGCAATGTATAATTGTTAATTAAATTAAAAATATTTGTAGCTTTGAGCTTTGAGTTTATATTGGATAGGTCGAGTGTGTACGTACGTAGGCTGGTTATAAAGAAAGATATGTAGGCAAAATAATATTTATATTTTGGTTTATTAAAAAATGGTAGGTTTGTGTAGGTGTTTTTCTTTTGTTTAAATGTCCTTTTCTATTTTCTTTTTTTCACCGCCGAAATCATAGCGCCGTTTCTAGTATTTTCCTGACTTCACATTCAGAAACATTTTGAGACATTTCACTGAAATCAACATCACGCTTTGCTTCATAAATTATACTTAAATATTAAGAAAAAAAAATTGCAATTTCTTGTCTATTGAATATTTGAAACTCTTCGTAGAATATGCCCAATACAATTGATAATAGGAAAATATGGTTATCCAAAAAAAATATTTTAAAATTCCCCAACAATATTTTTTCCCCAAACACAACAAAACTTTAAAGGAAATTACAAAATCGTATCAGTATCACCGCGACAGATCCTATAATAAGTAGACGATTCTTATCCAACAAAGGCGACTGTCTCCCCAACGAATAATGAAAACGGGAAAAACTTGTGTAGCGGAATGAAAAGCGCAAATTCGTCATTAGGCGGTACCTACCTACTCCATACCTACCTACCTACAATATAACCTACCTACTATATACCTACCTAGCTTTATATATATGTTTATATATTTCACTCCGTTGGAATTTTGGTATGCGAGAACGGGACGAAAGTTCCCAGTGGCTTTCAATGTACCTACATTGTTTTCTCTTTTATAGTCGGATGATTCAGAATTGTCTTGCCTTTTTGAATGGCCGGTGGCGCCCCTCCACGCCGTGAATACTGCCTTCCATAAAGCGGGCGGACAAAAGGGTTGCCTCTTGAATCGACTGGGAGACAAGTCGCTCGTTTCGATTATATTGTATCGATCAATGGCATTGTTTTCACCAATGAGGAATGGTTAGGGCAAATTACTTTTCTGCATTTTGTTGGAATGTTATTAATAGTTGAGAGTTTGGTTTTTCATGAGTTGGAGATTTTGGATTTTCTGTTGATTTTGTATATGAACTAAGGAGTTATTGGAATTTGATGGCGGATAATTTAATTTTTATAACATTTTATTCTTAGTCCAAACTCATTAAAACTTAAGCAGAGAGTAATAAAAGCGTACAAGACAGTCGACATACTCGTCGACTAACATACCTATCATAAAAAATATTACATATTTATAATATAGGCGACAAAACCACAGACACACAGATGGATTTCACGTGCCAAAAACACTACACTGGTTAGGTGTTTTATGAAACTTAAACTAAACGTGTCCATTCCATAAACTCATTATAATAAATATTTTTCAGAATTTTATATAGTTATTTTTTGCTGTGAAATTGACTATCCCACATACAAGAGGGTAGGCAGAGGGAACATAGTGTCTCTCTGTTTCCCGCTTTAAGTCCAATATTCAAGAAATTACGCTAGTCTTGTTAGGTTTTAGAGCGAGAAATAAAAATAATCAATTAAGGGCAATGGAACCTACAACTACCGCGGTTACAATCAGTCACGTGTCCATTGCGCTACTAATTATTAAATTTTACCCAGTTTATTGTATAATACTAAACAATCCTAAAATTACAGGGGCAGAATGGAAATTACTAACAGAGGATGAGAAGAGACCATTCATAGACGAAGCCAAGCGGCTACGGGCTATGCATATGAAGGAGCACCCCGACTACAAATACAGGCCCAGACGGAAACCTAAGACGTTGAGGAAAGAGGGCTATCCGTACTCCATACCGTACCCGAGTGTGCCTATGGATGCTTTGAGAGCTGGTAAGTTTTTAGTTTCATAGTATAGGTACCTACTAGTTATAGCCCGAATAGCCCGAATCTATGAAAAGTAAACATTTTTTCTCGATTCCATTCCTACAAGAAAAAACAAAACAAAAAAAAACTGAATTAAATCTCTGCTACTCTGGTACCGATGCAAAGCACGGTGTTAAGTTTCGGCATTGACAAGCAATGCCTCCAAAAGCTGGCGGAAAATGGGGTACGGTAGTATCTTAATCGTAACATAGTGTCTTGACACTAGGTTCCCAAGTTCCCCCTACTGCGGGATACGTGAAACTAAAAAAACCTGATTCAAATACAATGTGTCCACGCACGAATACAAAGTCCTTGTAACCTATCATTAGATATCATAAAACAGTGGTTTCATTTTCATATGAAAAATACTTTTTAATATAGCACTCTTCTAGTTCTAGCTCTCAAATAGCTTCTAGCTCTCAAATAGGCTTGCGTGGAATTTAAGACACAAATAATGGAAAAGACGCTCTCAAGTCTGAGATCGATCTTGAGATGTCGTTTGAATTCATAGATATGTAATCATAAAATATAAAATGTTTAATTTGCCATATACCTACATAGAGTAGTCAGAGGGAATCTAGTGTTAAATCACTCCGTTCTCCATTTTTCGCCCAATATTCGAGACATTTAAAAATTTAACGCCGCGTATCTTGACATCACAGCGAGGAAAACAAATTATTTATTCCCCCAAAGGACCACGACCATAATCGAAAATAATAAAAATACAAATTCGCTCATTAAAAATACTAAGCCTCAGATTATTTACAATAGGCAAATCCCACATTTCGGTGAAGTTGTAAAAATTTTTTTGTTAGTTTTAGTTTTTCTATGTTGTTTCTGAATTTTTTTCTGTTTGGAAGAATGTCAGATTTATTAAGGTTTTCCTGTTACGGATATCGTAAGCACAAAAGCTGTAAATCTTGCTACTAAGTTTGCGGTGAGTAATAAATTAATGTCTAACTTGGCTCTTCATAATTCCTCGGTAAAAAACATTATAAAATGTACTATGTAGTATAATGATTTCTTTGGTTTACGTGGTTATATCTAAAAATACCCTTTAGATTTGTATTAAAAACATCTTGATATTTTTACAAATATCAAGACGTTTCCTCTGGTACATCCATGTTTCATCTGGAAATCCTCGACCAGATGGAGGAAAAATCTTCATTTGTCCTCGCTCTGGTAAAAAAACAAATGACGCGTGAGGTATAAGAACAGAAGGTTTCTGAATATATATTTTGATTTAACTAAATACGTAACAGTTTTTTTATTTGTAAAATTATTATTTGTATTACTATTACTCTTAACTTCACGTTGTATCACGCCAATAGCAGGGTTGGCAGAAAGAAAGGAACCTGGGAACCTAGAAACACTCTGTTCCTCACTTTCCGCTGGATTCTTGAAGCATTGAGGTTACCGGAGACAGGAAATGATAGTATGAAATATTTAATTCCGCCGGGTTCCCCCGGGAATCGAACCCACATTCGTCGCGTTTACAACCATACATATTTGCCAAACCATGTAAAATATCTAATAATAAATACGATTTTTTTTATTTCTTATAAAAAAAAACCATTCAAAAGCGTATTACAAAATACGTATCAAAAGATGCGACAAGCTCCAATGTCATCGATTCAAGCATAACGGTACTGATTATATAATAGCTGTGCTACGTTTGTAGCGTACTTGAATAGTAATTTTTTTTAGTTTTACGCTGTGTCACGCATAGAACGATATGATATGCAGAGGGAACCTAGGAACCTAATGTTACAACATTTGTGTTTTCCATTTTCCGTTGAATTCTAAACTAAGGCCCTCGTGGTACAGGAGTACTACTAGCTAGCTACTGTAAACGCGACTATTGTGGGCTCGACTCCCACCCGGGGAAATGAAATAGTCAATATTTTTATTTCTTTATTTTATCACCCTAGCCGGTCCAAACCGCGGCGTTGAGTTCCGTCACTCAACACGCAATGCCCGGAGAATTCGGTGAAAAGTGACATGAAGCGTGAAACTAATAAATAAAATAAAATACGACAGCAAGAGTAACGTAAAAATATCGTAAATAGGTAAATTTATATTTAACATGGTTGAAGTTATCTATCGATTACAGAATGGTCGTGCCTCGTTTAATGATGTCCAATAAAAATGTATGTTATACGCTCATTTCCTCGTATATCATTTTAATATTTATAAGGAATATTTTCAATTTATGTTTCGTACTTATAAGAACGCCCACTCATAATTTTATTGTTAGAAAGTGCTACCACAAGCTAATATTATTTCTTGCTCCAAGAGTACTCAGAACTACTAAACTCTTGCAGAATAGTTTATTTTATAAGTGTAAATTTAAACTTCAATGGGAAATTTGTAATATCGAAATTAATATAGGTATAATTAAAAAACAATATTGAACTTATTTTTGGCCACAAAAAAATCGTTTCTTAATTTATTCTATCGGAACTTCGATTTTAAAAAAGAGAAACGAAGAGAAATTCACATTTATAAAATACATAAGACAGTAACAGTATGTTACACGTAGGTACTTGACAGTATAAAATAACTATGTCAGGGAGATTTTTAAATTTAAATTATTTCATTACAGCAATATTAATGTTATGAAAACCATAAATTAAAAGTAATGATTTCTTATAAACATATATTTATATATATCTCCAGATCCTTTGACAACTAATTATATAAAAACATATATATCTTAACTACACATTTCAAGTACTGGAAAGCAAGTAAAGAGAGCACACCGGTCACTCGCCCCGCGACAAAAACGTTCATGGTCACGATTTTTTTCCGTGACTCTAAACTAAAGAATTGTAGACAAGTTGTAAAAAATCATCCACAATAAACTTTATTATTGTTGAAAAGGCAGGTTTTTTAATCGATGTAAGTATTTACTAATAGGCTTGTGTTACAGTGCGGTCAGCGAGTTGTGGACGCCTTGATGTTGGGCTCTTCTATACTTTTGCGCATTGCTCACTCGGGACGTAAATATTTAACTAGTAAAAGTAAGAAAGGTCTTTAAATCGAATTTGCGTAATATTCTATAGCAAACTTTAGGGTGGCCAATACTCGTCGACCATACTGCATGTTCGCTGTACGCTCTTGATAATTCAGTGTATCTACCAATTTTTAATTTAATGTAATATTAAAAACAAGTTTATTTATCTACCATTCAGAAATTATTAAGTCTATAAGCTAAGATAGTGTGCTAGATTTATATTATTTTTGTTTCTACAGTCTAGGGACCCAAAGCAGCGATAGGTTCCGCCAGATTCACAAAATGTCTTAAAATAATAGTGAGCCAATAACTTGCCAAACCTGTTTTAATCATAGTAACAAAAATAAAATATAAGGTCTAGTGCGGCATTCAAGTCTAGTTCTACACGAATTCAAGAAATACCCAATTGGAAAATCTTTTTAAAGGTTGCAAAGTTTATGTTGTCATCTTTTTCATTTCTTCGACTATGGAATCTCATCGTTCTGTAGAAAAGATTATCTAATAACGAAATGAAAAATAAACTAATATACGTTTCTTATTTTTGTATTACTTAAAAGATTGTGGTTATAATGTACGTATATAAAATGTATGTTTTGGCGTCCGTCTGTTTAATCGTAATGGAAAATTGAATATGACTACTTTTGAACGTGGCTTTGCCCCCATGAAAATATAGAATTTACTTAGTTTCATACTACAATATAGGTAATAAAGCCTACGGCGGTTCCTCGAAGAATTGACTAGTATAACTCAAAATGAGTTTTTAAATTCGTACAATTAATTCTTGAGATTAGAGCAATACACCAAACAAGCGTTTTATTTTACAATAATAATATAGAAAGATGGTTGTATAGATTACCACGTGGCTGGTTTATATTTTGACACTTATTTTTTCTTGATTCCACATAGCATTTTAATAATTTCTGTTTCTACGGTTTGGGAGACGATTCTCATTTACAGAAAAAAAAACCTTATTGATATTAAAAGAAATGATAATACCATCTTACATCACAATTCAATTTCAAAAAAAAATTCACAACAACAACAAGATCAAACTAAAAGCCCCGAACCCTGACCCCTAAGCCTACACCAAAAGAAAAGAAAAAAAAAATGAAAAACGTAGTTTAAAACTACACTGTGTTTGACAGTTCTCGCTGTCAATGTGAGGACATACAATAGGAAAACTAACCCTTGTACTGAGGGTGCGTCAAATTTCACTCCTAAGGTTATTATATTTATTGAAAGATCCCGTCCCGCTTTTTACATACGCATTATAGGGTTAGGTGGGGGCGGCTTGCGGCATTAGTAATGTTCTGTAAGTAATCGGGTCCGAACTTTAGAAACGTAGGAACAAAATACGTAAAATTGCTGAAGCTTTCACGGTTTGCTGGTTTCCTAAGGAAATTTGTTGAATTTTATTGATGTAATCCTTATAGCCTGTAATGGTTGAAATATGTAGGGTGTTCATACACTCAGTGATTGTAAGTTCAATTCTTCTTCAGAGATTTTTATAATATCTTTAATTCTCTACAATAGGAGAGAGATAGGTAAATTAGATTCGCTAAACGTATGTTAAAATTTTATATAATAATTATAAAAAAAACGCGACTTGTGTATTTACTCCCGTCTAGACTCCAGTCCAGAGGAAACTCCGTTCAGACGTACATTGCGCTCAAATTCATGACATTTAGAGATATCTAGAGACCTAATGTTCAGACATTCCGTTGCCCACTTTCCCACCTAATTCTCAAAGCATTGCATGTTGAATGGAGTTCAACGCCGCGTTATGCCTTGTTATGAAAGGTAAAAAATGTAAATATTACATATTCCATCCCCCGAGTGTTGATTTGCACTTTACCCACGTTTATTACCAACATAATTTGAAATCTATAACTAAATTTAGGAAAACACTTATTAAATTGAAAATAACACTAAACATATAGAAATAGAAGATAAGCCTTTAAACGATTGAAATCTATAAAACGTTTACGAATGTTTAATCACCCCACTTATATTCCACCATAAACTCGCGGTGGCAATTAAGTTAAAAGCTATTTGGTGTGACGCGACCCTTAAATAAGGGTAGCTACACACCAACACGTGTAAGCCACGCCCACGCTTAGACCGCAGGGAGTAAACGCTTGTAAAAACTAATGTATATGGGAATATTAATTATACTTAGTTGGCTTCTTGACAGATTTTTTTAAAAATACATTTTTAGTTTCATTTTTTCTCATATACATATATCAACATCGCATTAGGCAAATTATTCTAGTAATTTTTATTTTGTTATTTTTATAGCTTGACGCTTGTATCCTGCATACAGCAGAGTAAACAAAGGGAACCTAGTATTAAGAAACTCGGAAACAGTGAGTTGAGGATGGAACTCAACTCACCGCGCACTGACGTGGTCCCAAGGTTCCAGAGCAAATCGAAAATGATTTGTACCCCCGAGTGGGATTCGAACTCATATCAGTCAAATTTATATTTGCTGCGCTACAAAATGCTAATAATACTGAACTTTTTAATATTGCTTAGAAACAATCCAAACTTACATCCATAAGTTTTAATTTGGTGCTAAAACAGGTAAATATCCAAAAAAATTTTAGAAAACATAAACATCGTAGCAGAAGTTGCACCTCTGCCTTTTGGATACCTTTAAAGGGCACACACAAGCTGTTTCAAAATTCAATTTCTTATAAATTTTCTTTGTTTTCTTCCCCTAATATGACATAACATATTAACTGAGTGAGAAATCAAAAGTGATCATTCTACACCTATCTGATACAAAAAAAAAGAAAACCTTAATTTTATAAAACATAGAAAATCAATGGCTAATAGTGTGTCACAAGAAACTCTATCCAGAAATTACAAATATATCGTTAAGGGCCTAAAGGACCCGTACACGCGACGGCCACGTGGCGACACACTGAAGTCTCCGCCTACCGCTCGGAGGGTATGGTCACAAGTTGCATTGACTAATTATGTGACCTTGCTTTCATAAAATAGGTTATTAAGTAATTATAAAGTGAGTTGAAAAGGGATTTTTCGATTCTAAATGGGGTAGTTTGTTTAGAATTATATGGAATACGTTCAAGTTTTGGTTTTTCTAATTTCGTATATCACGCTGCTTTTCGCACGTAGCCTTATAGGCAGAGGAAATTTAGTGTTAAAACACTCTGTTAACAAATGTCCGGCCAATTTCCGAAACTGGGTGTCGGCGTAAGTGACGAAATCCACAAAATCTTGGTACGAGAGCGCGAAAGGGAAAATAAATAATTTTACATATAATTTAAAGATCATTGCAAAATCCATTTCATAAACACAAGTTCCCCAATAACCCCAATAATCCCAACTTGAACGTACAATCACCACAAAGACCGACACGTGGAATATACGCGTCAAAATATTTCCATACAAAAACAATACTGAATCGACTTTAATATCAAAAACATATTACCCAACTATAAAGCAAAGAATCCAATATAATTATGCTAATTACAAGTTGAAAACAAACAAACGCTACGGTTGTAATTTCTACGCCATTGTCCTCGAGGCTAACTTGGCCTGGCCGGGTTTACACAGATGCAAGTACGGTAGTTTTATTCATTTCTATGATAGGGTTGTGTGTATTATTTCTATAGAATAATAGATACTTTATAAAAGAAATAAGGAAATAAATTATTTTAAAGAAGCATGTACACTGATGTGAGGCGGAATCCATCTCATGGCTCTGTAATAAGTATAAATTTTTGAATTGCATTTTGTCAAACTCCACGACGTCTTTGTCTCCAGAGTGCAAATTGAAACAACCTCCGATCGGGAATCGAACCTACGACTATCGTAATTTCTGTCACATCGCATCATTTTCTAAATATTAAATTTAGAAAAAATCGATTTTTTATCCAAATTTTCCAATTTACAGTGAAAATTAACAGAAAATTGCACTACCTATGATGTCAAACAATAAATTTCATTATCGATTCAACGCGTCTCGTAGGCAAAGTCTATACTTGCTTTCACGCTCTGCCTCGCTTCAAATAATCTGTTGCTAGCATTACGTTATTATTTGAACCAACTGAACAAATAATATTTGTGTATTGTGACATATTATGTAGATGTGGCGTGCTATTATAATGTGGACTTGGAAGAAAGTGCTATAATTCTTCAAAAATTAGTGATTTTCTTTGATTTTATGTTGTTAATTTAAATTTTAAGTAACTTCACATTTTCCCCCCACAAGAGTAGAAGGGGATGTAATGTTAAGACAGATTGTTCCTTTGTCTATTACCAAAACGAGGAACTGTTCCTAATTCTCCTCCTGTGATACATAAATAATTCGGTTAAAACAACTTATATGACATTGGAAAAAAAATGGACGAAAATGGGGAAATAGTTGCTTAACATCATGTTCGTTCTTCTTACCCTTCCTTTCGGGAGAGAGCGTAACTACGAAAAAAAGGTTATTTAAAGAACGATAAGAGGACGTTGTAAGTGTGTTAAAATATATCAATGACATAATAAAGAAATTATAGGCTATCTATAAGTTCTATTCTATACTGTAAATGTAGAGTTAGAGACACTCTTGCCTTTATTCCAATATATGAACCTTTATAAAAGGCATAATCTGTGAAATGATTACAAATTTTATAAAAGCTTATTTGATATGACATCACTAGTGAAATAGAGTACATTGGATTAGCGATGGTGGAAAGTGGAAAAAAAGAAGATAGGAAAGAGAGCGTAAACGCTTAAACTTCGCAAATAGATAATGAGTCGTGAAGGTTGAGGCCGTTATGGCGCAGCGGTATAGCATTTGACTGTGAACGCGACGGTAGTGGCTTCGATTCCCGCTAGGAGAAAATTCGATATTTTTCCCGCTCTGGTAACAAAATAAAATATATTTTAAGATATGCCACTCAACACACACGTCTCGAAAATTGGCTGGAATGTAGGGAACAGAATATCTTAACACTAGGTTTCCTTGCCTTCTCTATCACCGAAACTAAAAAAAACACGTACGCACTTATAATTATAATATGCGACTATAATGGAAAAAATACATTATACAAAACACATGTTTAGGTGTCGACGTTCTCAAATAATGAAACTCAAATATTGATTGTTGAAATTACGTAAATTATTCCTTCTTTGTTAAATTAAAATATAATGATATTATAATAATATAAATATTTGTTCATTGGTAATATATGGGTAAAAATACCAAAACGATATACCTATCATTCTTTATCTGTGATATTTCTTTTTTTCTAAAATCTAATTGACATAGAAAATATTTTGTTTTTCTCCCTTAATCCACAATAATCGAATAAATAGCTGCATCACGATTACCATATTATGGCAATACCAGAAAGGAAGTGACCAATCGCGTGCGCCGCCGGAAGCCCCACCCCCTGCCCGCCGCTAGCTGAGCTACTTCCGGTCGCGTGACGTCATTTACATGATATCCCAAGAACTGTAGACCATGCATGACTTGACAGTTGTGACGTCACTTGTCAATATTTTGATATTTTACTAAATATGTTTGTTTAGAGTAATCAATATTACCTACTAACAAAAAAGTTAAGGGGAAAAGGGCTATTTTTCTATATATAATATAATAAGCTTTAAAAGTTTGTTTGGTTGAAAGCTGAACTACCAAAACTACTATCAAAAACTACTGGATCGAATGGAAAGAAGAATTTCGTGTTGGATGCATACTTCTGCTCTTCTTCATGGATGGATGCATTCATGGATGCATTCTTCTGCTGCTTTTGATGCTCAAGAGAGCCTTATATTATTATTCCCATTCCCAATTACAATGTCCTATATAAGAGGCCAATGTCCTATATAAGAGGCCAGGCCAAGGCCCGGCCAGTAGGAACAGTGATTTGCAAAACTACAGCTAATCGATCAATTTAACCATGGTTTGTTAGTTTCGAGTTTGGGCACAAGTGGGGTGTATCTTTAATGTGGCGAAAATAACGCTTCGTCATTTATCTATAGTTGCAATATAAAAAATATATTATTGAATAAGTAATCAGCTTCACGCTGTATCCCGCACACAGCAAGGTAGGCAGAGGGAACCTAGACCTTCCTACCGAGGGGAACCTACCTTCTGGAGGCATTGCTTGTTGAGTGGCAGAACTCAACGTCGCGCTCTATCTTGTTACCAGATCTAGAATATGAAAAAACTATGGTAATTAATGTCTCAATCGTCACCTTTATTCCAATTATTATTGAGATTTATTTAAACCTTATTTTCTATTTCCTAAAAAAATATTTGAGTTAAAATTGAAGAAGCCCAACCAATTTCAAAAGGTCACTGCTATGAAAATAGCAAAACCCAATCTTCGATCACAATGCGCGACCAACAAAAAGTCAATTAATTTCCCTAAGAAAGGGTTAAATTTACTATACTATAGGCACTATAGTATAGTATAGGCGATGCCGCAAAAATGCCACATCAAAGGCGGATTTTAATTAAACGGGACTTTGCAAGAACGATGGTTACTGTTTTCACTTTGTAAAACAAGTTAACTTGTTCTTCAAAGATCGAGTTTTCAAAATCAAATTCATGCTAGGCTTGAAGTAGAGTAGAGAATTGTTTTATTTTACGTTCAGTTGTTTTTGTTTCTAAAAAGTTATTTTTGCCAAACGGCTGGTAATATAGTATTTTTACAGTATAGCTTTTAGTTCTTTTTCTAAACATTATGGCCATAGATTCAATCCAATACTTAATAAGCAATGTCTCGAAAATTGAGTAAAATATGGGTTACGAAGTGTCTCAACCCAACAGGATATATAACAACGCAAAAAAAACCAGTGTGAAGTTGCTTTTAATTTTACTTTCTTGATGTACATATATTCTTAGTAGACTTGGAGTCTGATAAGGTTTTACTAGTTTATAAAAAATCATTTTATTTAGAAAAAAACAACAAAATATAAGTAAGAAAAGTACATAACCAAAATTAATAATTTTACAACTTTTCTTAAATTTTATTGAAAACTACGGAATTGGTAAATATTATTTTATTAGAATACACTATAATGAAATCTTACGCTTATATACCTCACATTTTTAATATACCTATACCTATCTATTGGTTAAAAAACATCACGAAACTGTTGACGAGATGAACATAATTCTTGTAAAATCTGACATATGGACAAACCTTGTAGCTTATGTGTAGACAGACTATTTATATTGTACCCTAAAAGCACATGTCCAAATCCTGTGCTCCAATATGCTTATCATCACTAATGTCCGAATAACACTTGTCCACTACCACTATCAGCCACCATCAATACTAAAGGATAATAAGAACATGCAGAAAACTGCCAATGCGAAAGATTAATAGCCAAAAATGCTTTTAACGCTTGCCAAATCACCTTGCAAGAAAACAGCTGACGGACGGACGGAAGAATGGCTACTTTTCCGTAAAATTTAACGTATTCAATTCAACAAAACGAGGCCGAGGGCCGAACGAGAATCCCCAAAGCAGACCTTTCCAAATCGATATGCACAATACTCTCTACCTGACTATATTTATTAATAGGTAAGTAGGTATATATAGAAAGGTCATTATGGAGTGAATGGTCGAGGGAAAATGGATGCATTGTAAGACTCGGGGTGGCCAGTATTGGAAATTACAGTTTCTTATTCCCGAATAGATTTTTCGTGCGATATTTTAGTTTTTTGTGTTTTTATCTGAATGTTTTAATTATCTTGTGTATACATTCGGGTGTGAAACCATTGATTTCGTTAATTTACTTAATTTAAAGTTAACTACCTCATTTATTAAAAATATGTACATTCATTCTTCTTACTTTGCTTCCTTTGTTTTTCTATAAACTCTTTTTCCTGTAAAGTATGCAGAAAAACGTAAAGGTTGATTGATATATCTTAAGACAAAAAAATTTTAGAATAATCAATATTATATTTCTTACATTACAACAATTTTAACATGATTTAAATGAAAATCATACATATTTTTTATAATATATACTTTTAAACAAGAATTATATTAATAACGGTCCAACTACCTGTTGTAACTATAAATAAATGAACTCACAAATTACACAGCTTAATTAACAACCAAAACTCAATATACACACTACATCTATTAGCAATACCATTTCACTCTACAACTGTCATTCTTGAAGTTAAAAATATTTAAAAACCGAGCCTCGAAGCCAGCGACCGACCAAGCAAGCGTATGTACGAAATTAATAAAACTCTTGAAAAAACTCCCAGGGTGGGAAATTTTCATCGCATTCACGCCAATACCAGGCGAAGACATCAGAATATGGCGAGATGACAACCAATTTAATTATAAATATAATAAAAAAAATATCTCCACCGGCCCTTCGAATATTTTACAATGGCCCGCGGTTAAGCGATTTGCGACCCAACGCCTATAAAATACTGGCTTCGTTCGAAGATACGAGCTGGTATATTGTAAATCCGGGTGTCACCATAAAGAGGGTTTTCCATACGTTTTTTATTTAAAACCAAGTCCTTGAGGCTTCGATTACGTTATATCGGATAGGTTGATGTCAAATTTTGTACGTTTATTTGATGTGTTCGAATTGAATTTTAATAATAGGTATATTGGAGTATTTGGAAGTTTATTAAAATTTTATATTCTATCTGGAAAAAGCGCGGGGTTTAGTTCCGATTCTTAAAACGCACTATCTGAATATCATAATTATACGGAATATGGGGAATAGAGTGTTTCAATACTGGTTTTCCTCTGCCTACCTTATCATGTACCAGTATCTAGTAAATTATTCGACGTTTAAAAAATGGAGCTTATAATTTCTTATTTTCAATAACTCGACTTTGACTATGCTGGCGTGAAGCAGTTTATAGAATTTTAACATTATTTCGCACTAACTTACATTTCTGCTTCTCTTACACATTGTCTAAACAATACTAAGAATCTAACGAAGGCACACCCTGTTCCCGACGCCCCGAATCTGCGAAACCCAACGCCGCATTTATCCAACCCGTTAAAAAACTAACAAAATCAAACTCGTAACCTCAACAATTAACTCCAAAACAATACTAACCAGCTGCTATACATCACGAACACGTACCCAATGCATAAATCAAAACACAAACTTAGATTTCCACACCTAAGTCCATTCAGCCCGTATAATGGCCGGCAGCTCAGATCTGAGCACCAATTAATTATTTCATTGTACTGAATAATCCGACGGCCCTCGAGTTCTATTAACCGTCGGTCAGTTCCTTAGGTGTTTATTAAACACGCCTTACTTGGGGGTTAGATGGACAATACTAGGTTAGTTAATTGTTGACTGTATTTCGGTTATTTAGTATTTGTTGAAATATTACTTAATGCGTTTATTATTGTTATTTACTATTATGTTATTTGATACTTGTTGAGATACTTTTGGATACTTTACAGACTAGAAAGAATTGAATGGTAGTCAATTAAAAGTAGACTAAGAATGTATTTTATAGTGAAAAGAAGTTCTAAGTTCTTCTACAACTACTTCTTTTCTGATACAATGTTTTTTATAGCTTCACTGTACCCTACACATAGCACTATAAGCTAGGCTGATGTAACCTGGGAACCTAGCGTTAAGACACTATGTTCCATTTAAGACACTTACATTCCCCACTTTTGTGGCACTATTTTTGAAATACTAATCTAAAATTGCTTTTATACAGGCATGGCCGGCGGTGGTATGACACAAGCTATGGGAGGCTACTATGGCGCCGCGTATGGACCGCTTGGCGCTAGTATGGCTGCAGCAGCGGCCGCGGCGGCGCAACAGAACGCTATATCTGCAGCCTTAACCCCTAATGCTCAGGTATTTTTGTGCTTTTAATATTGTTAATATGTTCGAATTGATTGATGATTAATTTCTTGTATTGGAAAATTGTATTGATACTCGCTCACATATTTGCAATATAAGAGAAAGAATGTAATGAAAGATCACTCCTTTTTCCACAAATCGAATTCCAGAGCGAACAAATGAAAATATTAAATATATTAATTTCCTCTAGTGGGAATCAAACCCACAACCTGTTACCTTTACAGTTACACAAATGTGAACCTACGCCACGACTGCCCTACACAAAAAACCTTCTAAATAACTTTACAAAAAACCCCAAAAACGTGTTAAAATACTAAAAAATAGATGACCAGCTACTTTAAAATTAAATTTGAAATGATTAATTTCATATTATTAAAGTAACAAATCTATCTCAAACTTTAAAGGTGCCGAAGTGCTAAATGAAATTTCACCGTGTAATAAAACGCAGGAAACACTTATATCATCGTACTAATAATAGCGAGACTAATAAAGATGGATAGGTTTTTAAAACTTAATTAACTATACCACCATTAAGGTACAGTAGAAAAAAAACTGACGTAGTAGCAAGTTCATAATTTCGAGAACCGAATACACTAGATTTTCTCTGCTTTTGGTTATATATAGATACTAATTTAGAATTAAAGTATGAAAGTTTCTATTAAGAATAGATGATTTTATTAAACAAGGAAGGCATTGTTAAACCAGTGTAGTAGGTATAGTGGTGGCACAGCTTCTGACTTTAAACGCGTCGTTTGTGGGTTCGATTTCACTCGGAGGTGAATAACTTGAATTCATTTACTCGTTTTGGTAACAAAACAATGCGGAAAGTGGAGAAAGGTTTCTTAACATTAGGTTCCCTCTGCCTTTAATACCATATATTTTCTACACTCTATATTTATAACAAAAACAGTAAAAACATAAACAACTTCATTGAAAAGTAAGACATAATTATAACACACCAAAAAAAACGACCAAAACTCGCTACCATAACTTTCAATCTAAGCGCCATTTGTATTAAAAAATAACCAACCGTGTAATAAGGTAGGAATGAGTTTACTCTTTACATTAGCGAAACGTGACGAACAAAAAAAGGTATTCAATAATAATAGATATATACGACAAAATGTAACTAATTAAAATATGGTTATTAATTTTATTTTTATGCTTTTTTTCTTTAATTATTATTTTATACGAGCTTTTTACCTGCAGCTTTAACTCTGTGGGCATATAAAATGTATGTATGTATGTATGACACATGACACAGCTATGGTGGGTTATATAATAAATATCAAACACTAAAATATTTTTCAAATTCGGATCAGTAGTTTCTGAGATTAACGCATTCAGCCAAACAAAATATTATTGAGCTTTATAATGATAGTATAGATTTTATGTTTATCGAGGGTCCTCTTTTTTATGCCACCTCACTCCAGTATCATCGATAATTTAATACAGTGTTATCAAAGTTCTCCACATGCCTATATATTTATAGAACAGAGAACAGAGAGAAAAATCTCTAATTCCTATTTTACAAAGCATTTGAAAATTAACGCTAAATTATATTTAAACAAACGAATTTGTCCAATAAAATAAAAAAAACAAAGGCCATAAAGGGACGTGTGGATTTAAATCGATTGAAGTTATCATAAATATGTAATACCTTTAACAATCCTACTGTTATTTTTCACGTGTCGTTCGTATCTCGTATATTGAACGCAAATTCGTGTTGTCCATAAAAATAATTGCGACTTTAACACTTCAATGGAAAGAAGCTTAGGTGTGTTTCATTTAATTTGCTACGGATATTGAATATAGTGAGAAATGCTCCAATTTAAATTATATTTATATACTAGCGGACGTGCGCAGCTTCGCTTGCGTATTTAGGGGTGAATTCTAATAAACCACGAAACATGTGAAACAATGAAATATTTTTAAGTCTAAATTTCAAATTTTATAAAAATCGGTGGCGATTTAAAAAAAATCTATACAAACTTTCAACCCCTTATTTGGGTGCAAAAGAGAATTCTAGAAAAACTATGAAACATGTATTCAATTAAATACTTTTAAGAGTCTGAATTTCAAATTTTATAAAAATCGGTGCCGATTTAAATTTTTTTCCATACAAACTTTCAACCCCTATATCACCCCTTTAGGGTTAAAATTTTTCAAAATCCCTTCTTATTGGATGTCCAGATTACGAAAGTAAACATCTGTCCAAATTTCACGTTTCTACGCACAGCGGTTACGGCTGTGCGTGCGTCTTACCTCAGTCAGTGAGGACAAGTCCTTTTATATATATAGATAGATTACAAGGCCGTCATTATAAAGACAACTATGTAGTTGTTGGTTCGATTTCCATTCGAGGGAATGAATTATAAGACATGGAGTCTTCGCTCTGGAAAAAAAGCGTATATAAAATAATAGGTACATTTAATTCTTTCCAACACAGCAGGTATATATCAAAACGTATAATTTAATAAAGCTATACAAACCCCATCTAAACCCTATAATTTAAAGCATCTTCACACCAAACACTATAATCCGCAAGGGTACCATCCCTTGCTAATTATTTTGTGACGATTCACCGCTCAACTGTAAACAATGGCTAAGGGTCGCTCCTCTAAGATTAGCAGCTGTTAGGGTGACCATATATTATGTATATTGAAATAATTGCAGCATATTAAAACAGCTGTACGTTTTTTTCGCTTCGCAGGATATACAGAGTGAACCTAAGGTTAAGACATTCCGTTCCTCACTTTACGCCTAATTCTCGAGACATTGCGTGTTGAGTGGCGTAATTAACGCCGCTCTTTGTCTTCTAACAAGGAAATGAAAACAAATATAAGCATTCCTCCTAATGGGAATCAAACCCACAACCATCGCAATTACAATCGGTCGCTGTCTCATAATAAAATAAAGTTTTTTATAAATATTAGAAAATATAATATGTTTTGTTAAATATTCTAAATAATTTATGAAAATTGGAATCTGCATTTAATTACTATTAAATTAATATGTTAAAATTAAAGATGTTTAATTTATATGTAAATATTATTAAAATGACATTTATAAATGTTAAATACTTATTATTCATATTATTCGGATCGATTTTATTTAAAGCGATGACTTAATAGACGTATTTGTAATGTTCTGTTTTCTGGATAGCAGTGTAAAAGGCAGAAGTTGTTTTAATACTCTTCGTTCCCCATTTTCTGCCCTTGAGTTTCGAGTGTCGGAACATAACGCTGCTCTTTGTCTGCCAGAACATGGAAATAAGATATTAATATAATTTAATTATAAAATCTATATTTTTAGCTTGCATTCCTTGCTGTGCGTAGAGAGAACCTGGAATAAAACACTGCTAATTTTAAAACACTCCGTTCACATTTTCATTCCCAACTTTCCGCCGATTTCTTCAAGCATTGACTCATACTCATTACCAGAGTGAGGAAATGAAAATATTTAATATGGCATTTCCTTATGTAGGAATCGAACACACTACCGTCGCATTTACAGTAGCATTCTTGTGCCCCTGCTCACGACGGCCTCATATAATCGGCCTAATGTAGGATTATCATAAACATAAATATAATTATATAAATTTATTTATTTTCTTGTCCAAACTTGTCATAATATTGGCTTGATTCGTATAATCCGACAAATTGTTACTTTATCATGTAAATTATCTGTCAAGTATAATTTGTCAATCATGATGCTATCTGAAAATAAGTCTAGGTTGGGTTTCCGCTCTCTAAATGTATATTTTTAATATCCCTTTTTTATTTTAAATAAATAGAAGAAATATATATTTAAGACACTTCCTTTCCCACTTTGCGGCTAATTTTCGAGACATTGCGTGTAAATGATGGAATTAAACGCCGCACTTTGCCTTGTTACAAGAACAAGTAATTGAAAACATTTTGTTTGAGCTAGCTTAGTTCGCGTTTGTTTAGCTTTGCTTGAGCTCGAGCGCAACGAGGGCCTCAAATAAATATAATATAATTTAATAGTTAAAACTAAATCATGGTTATACTACTACATAACTTAAGAAAGTGATGAGTTATTCATTTGCATATTTCACACCTGCCCCCTTACATGAGACCAAATATTTATTAAGATGCTTTGCTTGGAGTAGAGTAAGAAACTTTTTAACTATTTAAGAAAAAATGCGTAGAAAACTAAAATGTAGTAGATTCCTAAGTAGGTTCTCTTGCTAGCACTAGAAGATTATACAAATTTCCTATGGGAAATAGTAAAGAACGGTATTCTTATTATATACTTATATAAAAAAGAATATCAGCCAAAAGAAAAATAACAATAAAAGATAACTACTATTTAGAAGAACTGAAGAAAATCTAATATTATTATTTTTAAAAGAACCAGAAATAACGAAATTAAAATAATACCTAATATGTCTTCTACTTAAGTAATAAATGTCGATAATTTTCTTTATTGTTTTTAAATTTTCTATGTTTTGAAGTAATTAAAATATTTTTTTCTGTTTTTTTAATGTTTTTTAAGATTATATATGTATAGTTCGCTAAACATAAGTCGCTATATATATTACTATATACTAACTATAAGTAAACATGCAAAGAAAAATAACTAACCGCAATAGAACGTCGATCGTATAGAAAACAAAGACGATCTCTTTAAGAGACAGGTGAACTGAAGGTCTAACTGAAGATCACATAATACTTACAAGGGAAATCATGTTATTCAGTGAACCCTATAAAAACGTAATCTATTAAAACACTACCGCTACTCGACACACAAGTCAGAGTGCAATTATACTCCCCCAAGCCTACATCCTCGATCTTCCCCCTTATTATTTAATCTGTGGATGACATTGATGTGTTAAATATCTGTGTTGATATCTTAAGTTGGTACTTATAAAAAAAAAATATATCTCGGTTTTTGCTTTTCGCTTGTGCAAGAAGTGAGGAAACGGAGGATTCTAATTAGAACGGAGAGACAATGAGAACACTAATGTAATACCAGCTTACTCCGTTTATTTTACTTAGATTGCATAATAAATTATTATTGTCAGATTAATGCGTAAATGTTATAATACCGCGATACCAAATAGATTTAAGTCATATTTGAGAACACTAACACAAAATTCTGATATTCATATGTACCTATTCTAAAAATATTTTTCTGTACTCAGTGTAAGAATAATATTTAAAAAAAATTACCTAAAATCAGCCTTCAATTCAAAATTTCCAAATCACCATACAATTTACTAAAAAAAAGCAACTTAATTTCTCGCAATAATCTCAATTTCTTGGCAACTTACGTTACACGCCCTTCTATCAGCTAGTGTCACTCGGTAATACATCGATATATCGATACCGCCCTTACCCTGGCCCTATCCATCAGGATCATTGTGCCACCTTAATAGACTCCCGGACGATAATGAAAACGCACTTTTTAGATTAACGCGTCGAATCGGACCCTAAAACCGATAGAAAACAATATAATCAGCTACCATTCAACGCGGTACCAACATGTACTATTTTAGAGTGGCGCAGACTGTCGTTAAGACAAACTTTTAATTTTGAAGTTGTATTATTTAAAAAAAAATAAGATAGATTTTTTTTGTTGTCCTAGTAAAACCTGACAAATTTATATTAGTACATTTAATTATTTAAAAAAATGTAGCGTTACGTTTCGATTTTATCGCAAAATCTTCTTCATATCATCATGTAGTGAATGTGCAATTATTTTACGCTTCACGCTTTATCCCGCTTTTAGCAGAATAGTTAGACGAAACGTAGTATCAAAAGAATCTACTTTCCATCCAATTATCAAGACATTGCGTGTAATGCAATATGAGAATCAAACCCAAAACAATTGCCATTTCTCCACGACAGACTTTAAAAAAAAAAAGTCTACATCAGTTGGTCTTGACGCAAGTCTACGTAGCCCACAGCTGATATTAAAAACGGTGATGGAGCATTTTCGCGGGCAGGTATGGAAACGTTTTAACGAACCATTGTGATTTTCGTATTCGATTATCTTGATCGATGATTTATACTCTGTTTATTGGTCTTTCACGGTTAATGTGTGAATATTTTGTTTTGTCGGCGTTTTGTTTTTTTGTGATGACGCCTTAAATGTTCCGTGTTACGCTTTTACTTTGCCACAGTCTCTAATATCTCTTACGTTCTCTTACTTAGTTCAGTTTTGACTGAGCGTTGTCTGTCAGTCTTTCAGTAAAATTGTTCTGGAATTAAATTATGCTTATATTTCAAATTTGATTGAAAAATAATCCTGTTGTCATTTTTATTAAAAATTGCAAAAAGCTAAATTAAAATTATCTTAAAACTATGTAGGTATAAAATGAATGAGCTTCACGCTGATCCCGCAAACAGCAAGGTAGGCAGAGGGAACCTAGTGTTAAGACACTCCGTTCCTCACTTTTCCCCGACTTCTGAAGGCATTGCATGCTTAATGGAACACAACGCGCTATCCCTCGACACCAGAGCACAGAAATGGAAATATAAATTTAAATAAATATTTAATTTCCTCGAGTGGAGATCGAACCCACAACCGATCGCGCTTACAGTCACATTTTGAACTATGTATGAAAACAAAAAAATATTCCAAAAAAAACCTTTACTAATATTAACGTATAGTAATTTTTTATTCAAAACCAATAAATAAATAAATAAATAAATAAATAAAATAAAATAACCAACAAAATTGTTTTATTACACAATATATTATTTAAATAGATTTTACCACTTGTTGCCAGCCGTAACTTAACGCATATAAGTCTTGTAATAAAATAGCCTACAAGGGCCGACCGTAAAACGAAGTGTCCGACTAATCCTGATTTACCATCCGCATATATTATACGTTAACGCGATAGTCGATACACAGGTGGAGCTATAAGGGTTTTCATTTCATAAATATTTTATTCTACATTACATTGGATTTCAAAACAAATGAAAAGTGCATAAAGATTATCACTGTATTCTGCAGGGGGAACCTGGGAACCTAGTGTTAGGATACTCCGGTCCCATTAAAACACTTCCGTTTCCCACTTTCCGCCTTATTCTTGCGGCATTGCATGTTGAGTTATGGAACTCAACGCTGCTCAAGCAAATTATTGCATAAATAATATTTTAACTTCCCGTTCTGTCAGACAAACGACGGCGTTGAATTTCGCAGTCCTTTTTCCGCATAGCAAGGTTATTTGAGAAAAGTTTGAAGCTACTATTTACATATATAATAAATATAAATACGGAGCTTTTCCCAACAATACTCGTATATTGTATCAAACAGTTCATTAATAAAAATTAAAAGCTCGAAGCTTTATACGAAAGCTTTGTTACGTTTGATTTGTGCGCCAGTGAATGTGGACCACAATTATTGTATCCCACTGTACTTCATTCCTATCACAATACAATAGAGTTTCATTTACTACTTTGTTGTTCGTGAAACGCATTCAATTTTCAATATAGAGCTATTTTATATGTAAAAAATAGTATAAGCGGCTTAAGAAATTAATAGAAATGCTGATTTTTTTTCAATGTTTTGACACTGATGTATGTCTTATGTGAATAGATTTATGTGATATCTACACGCTGTTTTCTTTATAATTAAAACAAGTTTTAGTGTAAGTCGACTTTTACATCACGACACCTTTTTTTTTTGATAAATTGAAGGATTTTAATGCAAATATGCATGTCGTTATTGCGTTAAACCAATGTAAAGATAAGGCAATTTATTAATTCTTTAAGAAAATTTATACGATTTTTAAATCGAACTTTAAATATTAAATAACATCTTATATCTACATATATTAGTAATCTGGGGCAAGGACGTTCATTTATATTAACACAAAATTAATTATTACTTAAAATTTATATTAGAGACTACACCAATTACATTTTATCTATTATAAATAACTTATTTTAACATTTTCATTGTTACAGGTTGGCTCTACAATGGACATGTCAAAATACTCAATAGAAGACAAATACAGGAGCTACAGTATGTACCCTGACCCGTCTCGAGGGTACCTTGACTCGGCAGCGCTTTCCAAAGCCTATATGTATATGGACCAACAACAGCAACGTTCATATCCAATGGATATCAGTAAAATGTATTCTGAGGCATCAGTTGCTATGGCAGGTCTGACTTCTACTGTCAATTCTGCATCCAGCCTGTCTCCAAGGTCTCCAGCTGAGTCTCCTGATACGCAGAAAACTCAAGACCGTCAAGAAGGAAGTTCCTCATCAGGATCGAATCCATCTCCTTCCCTACCGTATTACCAATCTTCATCCAGTCTCCTCATGCCGCAGTACCCTGGGCAGTACCCCCAAAATACACAAGGTGGTCCAGAATTTAGGAGGCCATTAACAGTCATATTCTGACCAGAGGTCTAAATCCAAGGAATTCTCATGTGAATTTCGTATGTTAGATTTTGAAAATTTTATTTTTTGCCCTGTAAATAAGTATGCAATTGAATGTTTGCTATGGTTATTGTTATTCTTTTTGTAGTTTTAACCGTATATTACGTATTATAATTAATTAAATATATTACAAAAAAAATCATTTCTTCGCGAAAAAAATTGTGAGACAACTCACGCAACCTTCTTATGTTCACGTTTTAACGTGATTTCTCTAAAGTTCCTTAATTTGACTTATAGATTTAAATGATAATAATTTAATTTTAAAACGTAGTTCTATGAAGATTCAATGTAAATTGTATCGTAAATATGATTTAAACGTTTCAGTTACAGTTTCAGTGGTATACAAAGATGGTGGAACAGGTCAACAAAATTATTAATTACAAAATATTAAATAACCCATACGTTGTATGCTACAGTCACTTTAACTCTTAGTTATTATGCGAAAGTCCAAGTTACAACGACTCGATGAATAAATAAATAAATAAATAATTATTATAATTTAAATACTGTAAATACTACTTATAGATAAGAATAGAAATATTTAAAAAAATCTTGCAAATTTGAATTTGGTTATTTTATTAGACTAATTCAAAGCTTGTTTTAGTAATCTGTTATTGTATGTTTTACTTTAAGTCATTTTGACGTTGCATTTATGAGATGCCATACTTTTAATACTATTTTCTTATTTTAGAAAATTTTGCAAAAACCCTATATTGTTTTCGTAAACTTTTTTTGTAATTAAAAAAGTATAATATTGATGGAAAATTATTGATTTTTTTAAAAGTGTTAAAAATTAATAGCTCTTTTGGTTCCGTGTATATATTATTATTATTTATAATAATGATTCTGTATAGTGATATCGTACAATGAAACCTTAGAATATATAATTATTGAAACATTACTTCTTATAATGCATATATTAAAAATCTTTGAAAAAATCGCATTTAGCTTTTTATTTAGATCTTCATCATCTTTTAGTTTCTGCGATATCAGCAAAGAGGTATAATATACGTACCCTCCCTCATATTTAACTACCTCCTTAACCTCTTCATTTACGAGCATAAGTCGATTTTTCCCACATTTGGTTGCAGTTCACCTATTTGCACACTATTTGAAATATATTAGGAGACTCAATCAATCAAAACTTGTAAATAGTTTTTTAATGAAAAAGTATGATAAAGTAAGTAGGTTACTTTTAATAAATTGACAAACTTATTATTATTATTATTATTTATATATAAATAACATAAACACTTAGGTAACTAGGCTTTGTTACTTGTAGTAGATGCAAGCAGAAATATCATTTAAACTTCCCTTGAAGTGAAAGTCGGTTAGTTAGTTTTCATCGTAAGCCTTGCCCTTAGTACAAAGCTGGCTCATCTTATATTATAACACAGGACTAAAAATGATGAAACTATACACACACACATATCAATACCAATATTTTCTGGAAAATTTATCAGTAAAGCAAAAGAATTTATACTAGTTGAAAGACGGGAGATTGCGCCTTTTCTGGAGAATATGAAAGAAAGTTTGTCGTAGTAAATACACAATAAAGAGGCAAATGAGGTTGAAAGAGTAAAAAAGTATGAAAACAGAAATTGATCCGCTAATATGTTGCCTTTAAAAAATCTACAGACAATCTAGGACATAGCTTACTCAAACTGCTGGTAAATTTGTTACTGGTAACACACACATACATGTTTTTAAGAATGTAACATATGATAATGTAATTGCTATTATAGAATAATCAGGCGTTTATTTATTATTATCCAAAATAAACTTTATAAAATATTAGTACTTTGCGAGCATTTTTCATAAAAGTGTCACCATCAGAAGACAGTTCTGCTGAGAAGAACAACCAATTAACTCAATAGTTGCTTCTTTCAATATAAAATTTACTATTGTACACTTGTTTCAATGCCAGAACGGCCTCATACTTAAACATTTTTTTCTCCTTCACGCTGTTTCCCGCATGTAACAGAGTAGGCAGAAGGAGTACGTAGTGTTAAGACTCTCACTCCGCTCTCCATTTTCTGCCAAAGTCTGGAGGCATTGTGTATTGAGTAGCGGAACTCTAAGCCAGGCTTTGCAACTTTACACCAGAACTAAGAAATGAAAATCTTAAATATTATTATTTTTTTCGAGGCGGATCGAATCCACAATCTGTAGCGTTTACACGCTTGTGCCCCTGTGCGACGAGTGCCACGAGTGGCCCACTATTAATATATTTATAACTGTAAACTTTAACCCCAAATTTTATTTTCATTCAAAACAAAAAGGAAATAAAAAAAAGAAAACTAAACAAATAATATCTCAAATTTCATTCTGAAGTGCCAATTGAACGAATGTTAGTTTAGGAACACCCACGCTCATTTTATTCATAATGTCATTATCAATATTCAACTTTTCCTCGTTTTTAAACGCTGTAAAATAATAAATACTACATTTAAAGTGCAATCGCATTGTGATAAGTAATAAAATCTATTTTTCACTGTAAAGAGCCCTCAGGTTTTTTAATAAAATATACTTTCATTTCATATCATTGCCATCGAGGGTAGTGATTTGGCAGAAAGTAAACAGTGGGTTGTCTTTTGTTGAGCAAAATACGGTAGAATAACATAAACAATGCCGACCCTCTTGTAATGGTAGGTGAGAATATACAGTGTGTTTGAAAATGAGAAAAAAGAAATATACTACAGAAAGTTAAAGCCAGTCGACAGTAACGAGGTAAAACGCGGCGTTAAGTTTCGCCGCCAATAAACAATGCGTCAGAATTCGGTGGAGAGTAGGAACCGGAAGTGTCTTAATGGGAACGTACCGTTTTAACACTGGGTATGAAAATAAAATTTTACAATTGCAAACATAAATGAGAAGATCTTATACAGTGTTGCTAGTACTATTTACCATAGAAAAAAAAAACACTTAATCAAAAAATTCTCCACAAAAAAGCTTCCCACAGCTTATTTTTCCTATTTTTTTTATAAAATATAAAAAACTAAAATATTTAGATTTTTTGTCACTAAAATAAATGTTATATTTTAAAATCATTCTATACATAAAATATAGCTAACTCTGTGTTATTATTGTAAAAGGAAGGGAAATATATCGCGCGGTGTCGGAGGCAGACTTGATTGTTTTCAATGTAAACACTAAAACGACTAATAAATACACACTGATTTACTCGCCTCCACACTTCGTAATTGATAAAAAGGTGCTTGTGAATATAAATGAAATATAATATATTGTTATATTTTTAGTTGTGATGTTATAATATATATGGCAGCTGTTACTCTTTTTAATATTCTTTTATTAGATCGACTTCTAACTATTTTTTTTAGCTTCGTTGTCTATAAGTAGCAGGGTAGGTTGAGGGAACCTGGTAACCTATTGATAAGAGAGCACTTTTCGCCGAATTCTTGAGGCTAGACAAGAACTCAACGCTGCACTGTTAAGGTAAAATAAGTAAGATAAGCTCTGGTAGTAAGAATTCAGAGTAAAGTGGGAATGAAAATTCTCAGAATCCTTCTGCTTATACTATTATATGCAGGATACAGTGTAAATCTAAAAAAATAGCGATACATGATGATGATGATGATGATGGAGCCAGGAATTATTTTTACCTATTTGTTGAAGTGTTTGCCTTTTTTATAACTTGATTAATTTTTAAATGACTTTAAAAAAGGAGGAGGTTCTCAATTTGTCATTTCCTCGAGGGAGAATCGAAACTAAAACTGTTGTCTTTAAAATCACACACTTATGCCTCTACGCCACGACTGGCCTCAAAAGTTTGAATAATTTTACCTACAAATACTATTTACTAAGGAAATGCCATAGCTGTTAAATAATAAGTGAGCTCTGTCACTCAATTACAGTGCAATATTTGTTGACATTCCACACGTGCTGTTTCACACTGTAATTACAGTTTTCTGCTGCGATTATAGCATGTAAAATTGTTGGCATAATAGTAGGAAAATTAATGTTGAAAGCATTTTAGGTTTAATTGCCAATGGAAATTAGTTTAAATTGTTTGTTTTCTTTTGTACAGCTTCACGCTTTTTCCCGCAGAGCGATATAAGGCAGGTATAAGGAATCTAGTGTTAAGACACTCTGTTTCAAACTTTTCCGATTTTTATAGATATTTAGAAATCCATTTTTTATAGATATTTAGAATAATTTCGCCCAATTTTCGAGACATCGCGTATTGAGTAGCGGAATTAAACACTAACGTTCATAATTATGTCTATGAATTTAGCTTTGCTATGTGAATAATAATAATATTCACCACAAACAAAATTAAGAATCGTACAATGAAATACAATTTCTATTTAAAATTTAATTCCATTCACTTGACCCCAAGTTAATTTAAAGAACAAAAACTCTTTGACACGTGGTCGGATGTCAAACGTCGCGGCGCGTGGCGGCGCGTGCGCCTCCCAAATGTTATCGCGAGTTTGACAGCTAGTGTCAAATTTAATTTTGACACTAGCTGTCAAACGTAAGCTACCGTTGACACTGATTGTGGTTGCCATAATCAAAGCACCATACCATACTGATTGTGGTTAGGAATTGTTATGGAACATTAGTTTACTTTTTTCTTTTAAGTTCCTCAAACGTGTTGTTCAGTAACTAATCTTTTTGTAAAATATTACTTATTAATTTACACCTTTTTTTAGCTTTTCCACGTTTTATAAATTAGTACTAAGATACTCCGGTCCCCACGACTTCTCAATTTTCGAGACATTGTGCGTCAAGTCTTCTTAACAATAATAAAAAATCATTTGTCCCAATCTGAATCAAACCCACTACCACAACGCTCTAACGCTGTGCTGCTGTCCTAAGACGGCGTCATAATAAAATAGCTACTATTTATTAAGGCTAAAGATATTTAGATTAGGTTTCCTCATCTTTTGTGGGCGTCATTAGGGCCGACGGCAGATATAATGGTCTCAGAATCCTTTCATTTCATTTAGGTTAATTGCAACGGACATAATAATGGGTTGACAAGTTCGTTCACTCCTCGTTTCACTATTTCATTTTCAATAATTTATAATTGAATTTGTGTGATTGTTATGGAAATAGTTGTAATTTTGTTTCTACATTGAGTTAAAAGCTCAACAGAATAGAAAATGCCAACAAAACTGAACAAGAACTAATAAATTTTCAACGTCTCGAAAAATCGATGGAAACTTTGGTCCGAGTTTTGGGAAAACACATAATTTCTCTCGTTGACAGGCGACGTGAGGCACAATACTGTAGCACAGTAGCAAGTATGTAGCTGAATTTAAAATTATTTTTGTATTGACAAGTTTAGCGACAATCTTAGAATATATCGCTCATTTGGTGCAACAATGACGTAATTACAACGAAAAATATGTTAATGTATGCAGAAAGACTTAAGTAGTCTTCCCTAAACTTTAATTGCGTTTCCTGTTATATTACAAAAAATGCAATTTTACTATTATTATAGTTAATGAACTGAACACGTAATTTTTATTTTAGCTTTGCGCATTTATCTCATGTAGGGTCTCGACTCTACAACAGTCCCGTTGACAGTCGCACGTTTATACATAGATAGATAGATAGATAAAACTCTTTAGGTAATCTCTTTCTCTTAAAGGTAATTGTGGCCATCTCAAGTTCAATTCCCATTCAAGGAAATGAATTATTTCAATTTCCCTCGCTCTGGAAGCAAGACAAAGCACAGCATTGAGTATCGCCACTCAACACGAAATGTCTCAAAAGTTAACCGAGTAATCGTAACACTATATATCGTAGCCTTTCTCGTAGGTACAGCTAAAAAAACAATTTTTCCTAAAGGTTAATAACATTTTCTTTTTAATACATATATACATACATATCTATAAAAATTTTATAAGTTGACAGATGCCAGGAGCAGTGTATAGGAAAAACACCTATTGTTGTTTACCCCTGAGACTTTAAAGCCCTCTTTTCTTCAAGATTATACCCTCCAAGTCCAACTGATATTTATTACACTGTTTGATTATTGACAGCTTGCATTGTTATCGTGACGTACGATGATATATAGGGAAATGGGTATTGAAGTTAGGTTGGTAATTAATTTTTTGAAAATCATTCTCTATTTTTTATCTACCTATATACATATTATGGAAACCGTCGTAGTGCAGCGTCACAGTGTCTGGTTAAACACGACGGTTGTGGATTCGATTTCTTGTCAAGGGAATGAATAATATAATCATCGACACTCTGGTAACAAGATGAAGCAAGACCTTGAGTTCCACCACTCAACCAATATATGCAATATTTTAAAAAATTGTAAGGTGCGTGAGAAAAACAGTAACTTTACATTTGGTCCTCTTTACCTACCTTGCTATATCTAAATGAAATACAGAATGGAAGTAAAAAAAACTTTTTTTGGAAAATTTATACGCAGTTTTTTAAACTCAAAGCAGGATTTATCTCGTTACCAGAACTAAGAACTTAAAATTATTCATTTTCCCCAGTGGGAATCGAACCTACAAACATGGGGCTTACAGTCAGACTGTATTTCACCACTGCGCCAAGACTGCCTCAATAATATTTAGATTAAATAAACACAAAAATATAATTTATTCCATAAGCATTATCTCTTCCACTTAGCACGTCTACATTATACAGGGGGCGTGATAATAATTAAAATCTGCCACACGCGAGATATTCATCGCTATGTATATTGTATAATAATAGGCTGTCTGTTTGCGATATCAAGATGAGTACAAATGCATAGGGTGGTTTATAAACCAGTTAAGTGTTATGGCGAAGTGGGTAGATCTCTATGCTTAATGAACGTGGTAACAGGTTCATGAGATATATGACTACAGTCATTAATTATCTGACTGCTTAACTGTTTTTGCTGTATAAAGTTTTGAATTAAATAAATTACTGATTGAAAAATGTTATTTATATATTTAATTTATTTTCACGCTGTATACTGCATATACCTAGGTACCTAGAAGAGTAGGCAGTGTGAACCTACTACTAAGACAATACGTTTCCCACTTCTGCTTTTCAGGTCCTTGCTCCATCATCAGAGCAGGTCTTTGTCATCATATTATGAATGCTAAGTTTTATGATGATACAATTATAATTACAAACCAACCGAATTCAATTTTATAGATTTTATTACATAGTTACAATTGGACATAATATTGGTAAATGTGTTAAAAATTTGCAAATATTATCGAATGAAGTGTATAATTGTATATTCTATCTAGATATCCATTAATGTACCTATAGAAAAAATCTTGTCGTCTGTGTGCTTTTGTACTTAGCTTTGTAAGTAAAGTCAGGTTCCAGAACAAGTCTAGTAAAGCTCCTTTCAGCTAGACCCCAAACAAAGGCCTATAATAAACACAATAGCACAATAAACAGTTAGAGACATTTTCATAACTTCACTAGTACTTCCATTATAATGGGTATGTTACACAATACCACCCGGAAATAGAATATGTGGAATTGAGTAGATCTTTACGAAATGTTTGTATACTCAAACTTATTACATGTTATAGTAGCTTCCTGCTGTACGAGTATTTCCCATATAGCGTAATAGCAGGGTAGGCGGACCCTCTCGCCGCTGCTTACGGCTCTCACTCCTTGTAACACTAGAGGAACTACAGGTGCTTTGCCGGTCTTTAAGGTGGAGATAGAAGCGCTTATTAAAGGTACCGATGTCGTATCGACCTGGGAACACCGCCGCTGGTAGGCCATTTCACAGTAATAGAGTGCCTCGTATCCACATGGTGTGGATAGTAAAAACAAAATTTTTGTAAAGATAAAAAAAACGAATATAAATTTAGCTTTATATCTTGAATGTAGTCCTAGAGTCAAGTTCCACTAATCAAAAGCAACGGAAGAACAAAACGGAGAACGGAATATTTTAACACTAGGTTCACTCTCCCTACCTTTCTAAATAGAAAAAAGCGAGAAACTGTCTTTTTATTCCATATTTAATAGGTATATTAACTTCATATTTCACAATAACAAAAGTTTTATCTAGAAATTATTTATCTTTGAAACACATCTTACAGTCGTTCGTCAAACTTGAATTATCAAAACTAACAATGGCGTGTTATACACGAGTATCATGTACAATTTGCAAAGCGTATTGTTCTTTTGTATAGAGCTTTTGATGATGAATACATTATTTCTATTTGTTATAGTGATATATTGATGGTGTCGGTGTCGGTGGATGGTCGCGGGTTCGATTGCCACTCGGCGAACTGATTATTAAAACGCGGCTTCGCCAGCTCTAAACTATTGTTGAATCCATATAAGCTATGTTATTTTAAAGTTTAATCTGAATCCGTTCAGTGGGTCCGATAAAAGAAAACAAACATCCATCCTCACAAATTTTCACTTTTATAATATTAGTAGGATTTTAATTTCCCCGTTCTGGTAGATAAAGTGCAAAGTGTTGATTTCTGGTTAGTATGTAATAAGCACTTTACGTTTTATCCTGAAAGTAGGTAGCTGGAAATTTTTGTTAAGACACTCCGTTCTCTTCTTTTCACCCACTTATTCAAGACATTGTGTAATGAGTGGTAGAACTCAAAGCCACGATATGGCAACCATGCCAAGAAAATGAAAATTAACTCATCCCTACAATTGAGAATCGAACTGACGACCATCACATATCATCCAAAGATTTCTAAACATATAAAAAATCACCAAAGAAAACCAAACCATATTACCCCCACAATTCGCCACCAACGTCTCACGAATCACAAAACACACTCTGTCTCGTATTCAATTCATTCTATATCTATTCTAGAGCGATAGTAGTAATACTTACATAATACATAGCAACGAGACTTGGATTTGCCTAACAAAGCGCCCAACGCGACGCGTCTCGGGCGGGGGCATGTACCCTACGCTAATGTGGATATCAACTACGTAGTATAGGGGAAATTCAGATAATAAATATATTTCGAACTCACGTCATACAAACTCGTAATACTTATTTTTAGTAATCCCCTAAAATAATTTTGACAAAATTGCTACTCTTGCTTCCAAGCTTAGCATATGTAGGTATATATTTTTGTTAGTAACGCAAAAATGAATCAGCTTTATGCTGTAAAGCAGAGGGATCTTAGTATTAAGATACTCCGTTCCCCACTTTCTGTCGAATTCTCGAGGCATTGCTTGTTTAGTGGCAGAACTCAATGCCGCGCTTTGCTTCGACACCAGAGTGAAGATATGAAAACGTAAAGTTAATGTTAGGCCAAAATTAGGCGGAATGTGTAGTACAGAGTTTCTTAACACTAGATTCCCTTTATCTACCTTGATATACCTATACAAAACGTATAAAATAAAATTATATTTGTCTGCTAGCTCTGGTAAGGCAAAACGCTGCATTGAACTCCTGCCTCAAATTATAATAATAATACTAATAAATGTGTAATTATATAAGAATGGATGTTTGTTTCAATTTCACACAATAACTACTGAATGGATTTAGATGAAACTTTACAGTAATACACAACATGTTTAAGCGGGCGAAGCCGCGTTTGCATTGCTAGTATCTTATAAACTGTCGGAAAGAGAACACAGTGTCTTAACACTACGACCAAAATCACACAAAAAATATTCTTTCCTACATATAACGTACATTGGGGCCACCCTACCACGGGGTGTTGGGAGGGCCGCTCACAATGCCTGCGTAATAATAATATAATCGGGCGACGACGCCACTTGCTATTAATTAAATTTAAAATTTTCATTGCTAGGTGCTACAGTGATTGTTGTGAGTATCTGCTTTAGTATGAAATTGTGATACGTATAATATTATGTTTCAAAAGCTTTTGAAATGTTTATTGTTCGTTTGAAGTTTTTGTTTAATGTGAGACAAAAGATTTAATGTGCATTCGTTATTTACTAAGTTATTTTTTTTAATATAATACCTACTAGCGCTTACCTGCGGCTTTGCTCGTGTAGTCAAAAGATTATAATTAAAGTTTTGATATGACACATGACTGGTATAACGGGTTCATCATCATCGACATAATTAAAATAATTTCTCAGAATAAGGCTTTCAGCTAAACATGATGTATGTTAGCTAGGTAAATAATGATCTAAGCACTATATGAAGACAGAGAGAATTTAGTGTTTAGACATTCCGTTCATCACACTTCTCCCAATCCTCGATTTTTTTTCGTGTTAAGTAGAATTCTACGCCACATCCTATTGTTACCAATGGGGAAATGAAAGATAATTACTTGCCTCAAGTGGAATTCTAACCCGCAACCGTTGCCTTTACAATAAACGAAAAAACCAAACGTTTAAACGTAAGAATTAATAATAAGTATTAACGAAAGCACAACAGATCGTCAGTCGGCAGTGTTATATCACTATCAAACCATATTGATCAATCAAAATTTAAAACATTATTTAGTAAAAAAAGAGCTAACGATGCCGCCCCATAGCTTTTATAAAGTAAAAACGCTGTATCACCGCAAAATGGTTACAACAAGGACATTTAGTTACGGGGCCCAAAAAAACCATGGGATCCCGAAATTCCACACCATGAATGATATTTTTTATACCATAGAAGACTACTTTCAAAACAACCTGTCAGTTAGCTTGAATAAAAACTAATAAATATTACTTACTAATAGCCCAATGTCAATAGTAATAAGGTTTAAAATCGCATGTTTCCAACAAATAATATCATTAGTTTAAAAAAAATGACCTAAGGTGTTACTGAAGTATTTTATCGCTTCCTCTCTTTTGTAATTTTTTTTATTGCGATAATAAATAGGCAGATGCTGTTTTACTATGTCCATGGGGTGATTGGTGGGTATGTGGATCTGTCAATGAGGTTTTTGAACGGGTTAATGTTTTTTCTTAATATCCTTTTATCGGGTCGAGCTGTAATGTACTCGTTTCTAATTGTTGTATCAATTATATGTTAATACAATATTATGGTACCATCGAACTGGTCTGATGATGGAATTGGGAGATAGCTGATGGAATTTTAATTATCTACTTTTAAGCGTGTTTTAGTTATTTAGAAGTATTGATTTTAATTTCAGCCGCCTTGAAATGTAACTAGTTAATAAAATTTAAGAAACTAAATATTTATCTAACCCACTTGTAATAACAGTAGTATAGTGAAAATTGGAAGTTACTAGCTTAGGTGTCATTACATTATAGTATCATCGAGCTGGTGTGATGATGGTTTAGTTTACTTGGCGAGCGTTTAGTTTTTTCAATAATAATTAATTTATTTATCATTTATTTAAGTAGTTTATACATTATAAATATATATATATATAATATTTATTATTATAAATAATAAATATTATTATATATAATATTTTAGATAATATTTATTTTATATTTATCCAATTTTTCCAGCTTCTTTACCAGGTTGGGAAAACCATGTGTAGTAAAAATCTCAATTCTTTTCTCTCCGCCGTTATTTCAGAGTTATATCCTCCAAACCTATTATATCCACCAACTATAACAAATCGTATACAAATTCGACTTATAAATATATATTTATAGGTAGGTCTGTATCTGCCTACCTAGCCTGTGTATATTATATAATAAATATTTTCAGGAAATTTCATGAAGCATTGCCAATCGAGCGCCAAACAAAGTGCACTCGTCAAACAAGCACCGTATTATAGACACGACTAGAACAAACCAATTAATTAAAAAGGAAATCTCGAAGAATCTGCGGTTTAATTATTGGCCCATTGAGATGGTTTGACGTTGAAATGTAGGGTTGCCAATTTTAAATAAAAATATAATTTAAAATAAATTAAATTAGCTTCACGCTGTATCCCGCACACTATAATGAAACCATTCTAGCCCGAGGTAACCCTGACCGTAGATACAGAGAATTAGGTATTTTGAAACGATTAACTAAACTAAACTATAAAGAAATTTTTCATTTTGAACTAGTAGTTCCTGAGCTTAGTCACAAAAAACTTTCGTCTTTATAATATTAAAACTTCTATATTTATATTAAAGATTTGCAAATAATATTGTCATTAATTCTCGATAATTAACTAACATAATATCGTTTAAAAAATATTTTTTTTCTTTTTTTAAATCCAATGGCAGCCCTAAACCCTTATAATAGGCACGTTGTATTCTAATAATTGGCCGGAGTCTGGGCCAATCGAAGTTTTCGCTGCGACAATACCTCCGGCACTCTAATTGCCAATTGATTAAAAACAGACCGTCATATACCTACCCTGCCTACCCTGCCTACTCTGCCTACCCTGCCTACCCTGCTACCGTAGCGTCGGCGTAAGAAATGTTTGGCTAAGCGTGAGTAGTTAGGTATATTTATCGTTCGATGCTTTTTTGATTACACACTCGAAAAAAAATGACGAAGGTATAACTTTGAGGGCTCTGGCTGTGCTTGTTTTTTTCTGTTCATTTTGTTAATTATTAATATTAAATAAATATACTCGTAAAAATATTTTTTTTTTGGTTTTTAATTTAACTGGGTACCTATAACATCATGAGCGAGATTCTAAAAGTGTAAATAACAGTGAAAATAAATATAATTCTTTCCCTTGAGTAAGAATCGAACTCATTGCGTTTACAATCAATGTCTATAAAAAATAGGATCTCCTTTCCTCTCTTACCACTAACTCTTTCTTCATAAAACTTTTTACTATTCTTTCGTCACTCATTCTCATCGTGAAGAATTAGAATCTGTGCACATTCTTCTTCATATTCTCTGTTTTATATATATTTTTTCTTAAACGACGATAAATCTTTACATATTTTCAGACATTTTTAAATATTAATCAAAAATTTATCCAAAAAGTCAATATAAAACAGCATTTAACGTTCAACGTGTTACGTTTACAGTCGGTATCGATTCCCGCATTAGCGTGTAGCTTACTGACCCACACCGGGATTAACGGACGGACGACAAATCCGCTTGTACAATAATAATAATGTGTATTCTATTTTATATTCGGATAAAAGATATATTCTTTTTACCTGTATTTGCTCTTTTTGTGGGAAGTAATGTGATATCTATCGCAGCGTTTAGTTTCGCCACTCAACACACAATATCTGGAACATTTGACAGAAAGTAGAGAACAGAGTCCCTTAACAATAGGTTCCACCTGTTTACCCTGCTAATTGGAAGAAGCGTAACTATAAACGTAATAAAGTAAATTAAATGACATTAATTTTTCCATTCTGGTCAACAAAGCGCGACGTAGATAGAGTCCCAACACTCCACGCGTAGTGTCTCAAAATAGTATAGTAGGTACGACAGAATATCTACTATAGGAGTAGGAATACAAGGTTTCCTCTGCCTACTCTGCTATAGGTACCTAGGAATGAGAAAAGTTGAGAAATTGCATTTCCTATATTGAAATACGAAGTATTTGCGAATAAACAAACATAGTATGTCGGTTCACCAAACATTTTCTACCTAATCTCCTAAACTAACTTAAAATTAGGCACAAAATTCAAATAATAAGTGCAACAAACATTACAAATTTTCAACAGCAGCTTTATAACTATCTATATGGAATCACATTGAGAACTTTCCATTCGATGCTCCAATCAATAGCTCCCTATACATTGTCGACTCGTTCACAAAACCCTTATGCCTTACAGGCTGTATACTATAAGTAAGTATATCTAGAGATAAATAAAGTGAATGAGACGTTCGTAACAGTCGAATACATTGTATTGAATATAAATATTATATTGTTAACTTTTAATATGCTTTTAATTTAATATGTTTAGTCTTACTAAAGAAATTAATGAAAATTTAATTAAATAAAATTAAATCACTTCACGCAGCTGGGTAGGCAGAGGGAACATAGTGTTAGGTCACTTCGTTCCGCACTTTCCGCCGAAGTTATCTATAAATAAAACTTTTTTATTGAAATTAGTTGTGACAATTGTTGTTTTAAATCCATGACAGGTGCATTCTAAACGTTTTAAATTCATTTCCAATTTAATATGAAATTATTTAGATATAAAATAAACTCAAAGTAAAAAAGTGAGAGTAAGGCGGAGAACAAGTTTGTCCGAGGTACCTCAGATCGCAAATGCTGGCTTGCATCGAATCAATCAATGCAATTATACCCTTCTTCAATTAATAGATCAAAAATATTAAGAATTTTAAAATTCGGTAGGTATGCTTATCTAGACTGAAGAGTTAATTTGGGTGATTGCACGAATCTCAGCAACCACTAGTTCGTGAAAGATGAGCTTTTTTAGTCTATTAGGTATCTACAGTCCGTTTATCACGGAAGTTTATAGGCTATTACATACACTATTATAATATAATCGCAGTCAGAATTGGACACTTAGAATACCTCATGTATCACAACCTTTAAATTTTTCCATCTGACTACTCAGACGAGGCCAGAGCCACTGATAACAGCTAGTCACTGATAACAATAATTTCATACTAATTTACATAAAATAACATAAATTATTATAGTAAAATATACAAAAATCTACTCAAAAATCACTATCTTACATAGGTGTTGTCGCCGGTTCCGTTCCAGATCGATAACAATGTCTGGCTCACTCGTTTTATTGCAAGCCTTTGTACGTTCACAATGTGAGTATACATTTGGCCTTATTTAACTTGATATTGAAATATTTATATATGTGAATCTGTTTTTTCATATTTTATTAGTTTCTTGGTAGTGTTTTAATTTTTAATTTGTTATTATTTTATATATATATATAAACAAAAGTTAATAAGCTTTTGTTTATATGTATTTTAAATTTAATAAAAATAAATCGCAATAGAAACATAATTTAATAAACTTCTATAAACCTAAAATTTATTAGGAAATTTCTTCCAAAAACAACACTTCTTACTTCCACATCAACCAATCGCAAGAACTTAGGTATGGATATAAAAAAAAATCACTCGACCACACCCAACACCCACAATGGGTACAATAGACGAACAAAGGCCGCGCTGTCTTCCCATTGTACGGGACAAAGGAGGCCACGCCCAAATATAAAGAGGTATTGTTTCATATCACTTTGTTTTTATTGGCTAAGATAAAATTGGTGCTAGTCAACATAGAATATAGTGAAAATTGGGCGGTGCGTGGAGAACAGAGTGTCAAAACACCAGGTTCCTTTTGCCTGCGATAAATATATTTTTTTTTACGTTCACACCATTTCAGTGTAGGCAGGGAGAGGAAATTTTAAAATCTAGATTTAAGACACCGTTATCTTTATGACACTTAGGTTCTCCACTTTTCCGCCTCATCCTCGAGGGTTCATAGCGTGTTGAGAAGCGCTGAGACGTAGCGTTTTGCTTCATTTCATCATCAATTCAAATCCAAAGTCCATATTTCATACTTAATTTTAAACTACCTTTAAACCGTATGGCGTTAAATAGAGCAGATGTGTGACAAATTTTCGAAATCGATTTATTATTTCATAGTCATATTGGGGTAAAAAAACATACGAGTGTGTATAATATACATAGATCTATAGGAGAAAACAACAATTATTAACTTCATTATGTACGCCTAAACATATTTTATATCCTAAAACAGTACCCACCCACCTGGCACAACAAAGCGTGGCACTCTACGCCTCCAGATTAGGTCCAGAATCTAGATTTCCAGGTTCCTTCTGCCTATATTAATGTGTGGATACAACATGCTGCAGCAGCTCAAAAAACCTGTCACAATTTACCTCTATAATAGGAGAGTCTATAATCAGCCGCAGCTGATTGAATTTTGTCGGTTCTCTCAAAAATTATATCTTTTTAAATAATTATGCACACCGTATTTGTCATGTGACTCTGCTTAAATATGTAAAGAAAAAAAAGAGAAATTTTGTTAAGGTGTATTAAAAAACTATTTAAGTAGTTTTTTTAATTGAGGTTAAGAAACCATCGCAGTAAAATACACATTGATATGGAAACATAGTTAATGAGTATTTGAGATTACCTTATAATGACAAGAAAATCTAGTAGGTACCTGCCCCATTCTCCTTTTAAAGTTTATTCATTCATAAACATAAAATAAAATTAGATAATTAAAACCAACGTAAAACTGGCAAAATTTTAAGCAATTTTTACTTGGTATTCCACACTAAAGAAAAACACATAAAAGAGGTAAAAAAAAATTAACGTAGCGGGACTTGAACCCGCACCAAACGAAGAGGATATTTGTTGCTACCTTGGCGCATGCCCAACTAAAGTCCAAAACTTACCGAAAATTCTTGAAGAAGAAGCAAAAATCACATTATTATGGATTAAAGTAGTTGGATTAAATAATTAGTAGCGACATCTATAAATGCTAGACTGAACTAAACATAAATTTCCCTTAAACAATATTCGTAATCCTTAATAATGTTTATTAAGAAATCTTTTCATGCCTAAGTGAGATAATAGAAAATTTGGAATTTTAAAGAGTAGGCAGAGATTCTAATCTTAATACAATCCGTTTTCCATTTCCCGCCAAAATTTCGGGACATGGCGGGTTAAGTGTCGGTACTCAACACCGCGCTTTAATTTAATACCAGAGCGAAAACTTTAAAATTTTAAAAATTATAATCTTCCCCCGAATGGGAATCAAACTTACAACCTTCGTTTCTAATCTAATGTTTTCTCTCGCTCTGCTATGAAATATAATTAATTTTTAATAAAAGCATAACAACCAATTTATATAGGTACCACACTGTAGTATTTACAAGAAAATATTCAATATATGTAACTTAAAATCTAACATTTACTTGAATATTTACCTAAGAACTACTCGAAAATGGCAAAATTGGGCAGTCAAGTGGTACTGGGTCTTATAAGGTGAACACGTCTGAGTGTTTCCCGGTTAGGCACGACAAATTGACTCTCGACCTACCCTTAAATACCTTATTTGAAGTTAAAACGTTTAGTTAAATTTAACTGAATCGGTTAATCCTAAATGCTCGCATTTAAATTATTTTGATAGTTATAGACTGCGTTTTTAATTGAACGTTTGAAGAAAATAATTGCAATAAAATAAATAGATAGCAGTCATTGATAAGTGCATTGATGCATGATTGGTGATTGATGCATTTTTTTTCTATTTTTTTTTATTTTGTATGTTTTGAAAATAAGCTGTGATAAAAACCCTCAATCTTGTAATAAATCCAATCCATTGCTTTTAAATTAATATAAAAAATAAAAAAAAGACCACAAATTATAGTCTGTAAAATACGTATCTTAGGTATTATACTCATTATTTTGAAAAAAATCTTGATATTAAATGATATTATAATTAAAATTTACTGTCAACAGCATCTATGAAGAAATCGTAGAAAACAGCTATAACGTAACTTCGTACGCAAGACTTAATAGGTTATAGTTATGCTATTGCTGCGTAGATGGCAGCACTAAGAACAATCTTTATAATTTAAAATATTTTTTATAATATTGAATTTGCTTTACAGTATTTTTTTGTATAAAAATAATCTATAAGCGTATTGCAAAATTAAAAGTAAAACTCTTATTTGAACAATATAATACGTCTGATGTAAAATAAAAAAAACAACCGTTTAATAAAGTGACGTCATACACGACATTATTACGATTTGGTTATACTATTGCAGTATAGATGGCAGTGCTATATATTTTCAGTATATCAATATTATAAATATAATATATAGTAAATATAATATTTACTCCGTATATTTTTAAGTTTTTTTTTTAAAAATATATTATCATTAAGATAAATTTTAAAAATATATCAAAAAATAAATATTTTTATATTAGTAATATGAAAAAATATATATCAAATAGTAGTCAAATTCTTACAAAACCTTTTATTTTAAGTTATAAATAACAATTTACAAAATAATACTCATTTGATTTTATTATAATTCCTTAGAAATTACGTGAATAAAAGAAAAATCGATAATAATGGTTACTAATGTTAACTTTCCACAATATTTCGCAAGGACCGTGTGGCCTAATGGATAAGGCGTCGGACTTCGGATCCGAAGATTGCAGGTTCGAGTCCTGTCACGGTCGGTTTTTCTGTGAGAATGTTCTATTTTTGTAAAACATACAGTTTTTTTTATGACTTCCATCTTAATAGTAAGAAAGAAAGACAATTAATTCTGACTGCTATTGAAAATATTTTTATTAATAAGAATGTTAATTTTAATACATAATAATATCTACAATTTCAACCAAAAGTTATCTACTATGACGATGGATGCTCAAATCTAAATTTAAGATGAAAAATATTCATATTTATTCGTTGTTTCATTTTTATTAAACAAACGTTGACTAGCCAAAAATAATCAAAAAGTTTTTATTTTGTTTTTGTTCTTTAGTTTTGCGCTCCACGATACGCTAATTAATGAACCTTTTAATACCTACCTTTTGTATTAACCTTCGATGTAACGACGGCTTGTTAATACTATTAGGCGAATAGAATACATTGATGGTAAAAAGTGAATTGCAACCACTAGAAATCAAAAAAGATATATTTTTTGCTAACAGTTTAAATTTCAAACTAGGCATATATTTACGAAAACGATACGATATTTACCTACTATGCTACTATACTATACTATAGTAATATTTTACCTACTTTGAGCTCCGCTTACGTTTACTTTTTTTACGCTCTTCAAAAGACCTAAGTATTTGCAAAATTGCAAAACCACATGGTTAGGGTAAATAATGGCCAAAATTATATTAAGATTAGCGCCATCTATGTGTATCAATACAAACGACTTACTACTCATACAAATCATTTATATGTATATTGCTTGAATAGTACAATAATGAGTGTACAGATGGCGGTACAACTGAAATAATTAATTTTTAAAATTTAATTTTTTTTTTTTAATTCATCTCACTATTTTCAGCTGGGCGTTGTAATTAATTACTGAGATAACGAATGATGATACAGCGTCTATCTGTAAATGTGGTTGTGGGTTCTATTCCTATTCGAGGTATTTAGTAATTTCATTATTATTTTGCTCTGGTAACAAGACAAAGCCCGGTGTCAACACACAATGCGATGCCTTAAAAATTAGGTGGTAGGTATATGGGTAACAATAGGTTTCCTCTGCCTATCTATATATATAAAAGGACTTGTCCTCACTGACTGAGGTAAGACGCACGCACAGCCGTAACCGCTAACGGTAGAAACATGAAATTTGGACAGATGTTTACTTTCGTAATCTGGACATCCACTAAGAAGGGATTTTGAAAAATTTTAACCCTAAAGGGGTGAAATAGGGGCTGAAAGTTTGTATGGAAAAAGTTTTAAATCTGCACCAATTTTTATAAAATTTAAAATTCAGGCTTTTTAAATAATTTCATTGAACACGTGTTTCATCATTTTTTAGAATTCACCCCCTAAGGGTGCAAATAAGGGGTTGAAAGTTTGTATAGAAAAATCTTTAAATCGCCACCGATTTTTATAAAACTTGAAACTTAGACTCTTAAAAATATTTCATTGAACACATGTTTCGTGGTTTATTAGAATTCACCCCTAAATAAGCAAGCGAAGCTGCGCACGTCCGCTAGTCTTGCTATACACGGAATACATGGTGAACCAAAACAAATATGTAGGTACCTAATATAAACGTAAGTATATTTCTCAATACGTATTTATTCGATTATCGATATAACTAAAATATGAAACGAAATTTAAATAAGGCCAAACGTATACGGCCGGCAAAAGGCACTATCGCCGGTCAAAGCCTAATACCCGTTCGGTCAAGCGTGAAGTGGTTTGATCGAAAAATCTTATAGATCCCGCCCCGATTATTATAGACATTTATGTGTCTATATTTCATATCAAAACTTGAATTATAGGACTTTTGTAGGTCAAATAGGTTTTAGCTATAATATATGATGCTAGATTGTGGAATACAGCGCGAAGCAAAAAATATTAAGATTTAAACATCACGCTGTATACAACACGTAGCAAGGTAGACAGAGGTAACTTAGTGTTAAGACACTCCGTTCCCCACTTTTCGCCGAATTCTGCGGGCATAGCGTGTTGAGTGGCGGAACTCAACGCCACACTTTGCCTCGACACCAGAGAGAATAAATGATATTTCATTTCTTCGAGTGGGGATCGAAAACACAATCAATCGGTTTACAGTCACACTTTTGCACCTGCGCCACGACTGGCCTCCTCTTCTTCATAACTAAATATATCCTGGAAGTTAGTAAACTGATGAGGGAATTCTCACAACTCGTATAAGATGGTCATCGATGGCATGAACCCTTGGCCTGAGCTATATATTTTTTATTTTAGTTGTACGTTTTGTTTGCTTTTCCTCACTCTGGTAACGAGAAAGAGCGCAGCGTTGAGTACCGCCATGCTAGGTTCGAAGGTTCCCTCTGTCTATATATTTTTGCAAAATAAAAAAGAAAAAAAATCTATAGGTACTCTAGGTAAATTATAAGTCTTGTTGAAGGTACATACAAATTATATACTAACACAAGGTCCATGTTAACACATAACGCATAACGAATAGGGATAAACCTAACCTAAAATATTATAGAATTTGATCACGTAGTGGCCAAAAATTTGCCGTTCTCAGATCAACAAGAGATCTCGCTGAAAATCATCGGAGCAAAAAAACATACTCGCCACCACTGGAGCGAGTTATAGACTTCCTGAAACTATTTTTGTATGTAATTCTTGAGTTTGAATAAAATTTTGTGTCTTAATTGCTTTTGCTGTATATCGTTCTTTCTTGCAGGGTAGAAAGGTAATTTTAAAAAGGTAATTTTCGGTATCGATGCGTAATATATTGTAACAATCAAACCCACGACCACGACGTTTACAATTCAAAATTTGATATTGTTATTATATCCAAATATACGAATTGTAGGGATTGACTGAGAAAATCTGACTGTAAAGGCGACGGTTGTAGATTCGATTCCCACGGAGGACGGAACTGTTCCAAGCATTGCCAACAAGACACAAAGTGGCATCTAGTTTTGTCACCCAAGCTCAATATGGAATGTTTCTAAGATTTTGCAGTGTGGCTAGTGGAGTGTCTTATCACTAGGCTCTCTAGGTTTGAGGTCTTTTTGCCTAACCTGTTCTATGTGGGATACAGAGTGAAACAATGTTTTTATTTATTCACCAAAATTTTAAACTCCTTAAAGTTAACATAAAGGACTTACAGTTAATAATAACAAAAAAAACAGCATTTAGCCTACAACTTGAGGCAAGTGTACAATTCGTGTCACGTCGCCGAAGGTATCCCGGTCAAAAACTTAACTCGTGCGTCCCATACCCGCTGACAAACACCCCTTTGAGAAATCATGTGTTTTTTACTTACCCTTCTGTTGTGGCGCCGGTACGTACGGTGAATAATGCTTATTCGAAAGGTGGGATTTTTAATAAGATAAACTCGGTTTTTTGATCCTGGTATTCGTGAAAGATTTGTGAAAGTATTTTTTGCTTATTTTTTAGTATCACACATTTTACTAGCTAGGGCGATGGGGCTTTGTCTGTTTTAAGGAAGTGAGGAAATGAAGAAAATGAAAATAATTTATTCTTTTCCCCATCTAACCCACAACCGTCGCATCTACAGTCTGCCGCTGCACCACGACATCCTTGGACTGTCGGGACTGAAAGACATCTCATTGGGATTTGTTATATATCTTTTCTATATTTTTCTTTTCCTTTTTGAAAAATGTATTCAGTGATGAGATCCTAGGTCCCTACCTAATAATAATTAACCCTTTAAATATTGTGGCCGTATCAATTGAGCACAAAAAACAAATCAAGATAAAGCCAAATAAAATCAATCTACCCTCAAAATTCTACATTTAAAAGCAAATAAATATAGCAACATTATAAACACGGTGTTGCTCTCAAATATATCGAGGGTGTATTCCACTTAAGATGTAGCTCATTACTCCGATGTAGATAATCCAGTGGCCTCAATTTAAAAGCCAGCTAACAAATGGGGGTACAGTGAATAACTAACGCGCGGTTACTTCCACGCCCGCAACCCATCGCTTTAACTTCGACCACGTTGGTGTGTCTGTTTATTAAAAAATTATGCTTCTTTCTAAGGAAATGCAAGAATTTACTTGAGTAAAGATATAGTATATATAGAAGGGCAGTCAATCCATTTCGTTTTTTCCCATTTTCCCAATTTCCGTGACATACGTGTTGAGTGATGGAATTCATCGCCGTGCTTTGTCTAGGGAGAGCAGAGAAATAAAGTTTATCCATTTTCGTGAATGTGTATTGAACTCAAAATAATTTTATTTATATTAAAATGTATCCTTCTACATCATACCGTGATGCATAGGGGCCCATAGGTATGCTTAAATTTCAATATTTCTGTTACAATAAATGCATTTTTATTTTTGAACTATTACTCGATAATACATTTCTCTAGAATTCTCTCTAAAGAAAAAAATATAATTTAAGCACTCAGCAATGTCTCGAAATTTAGGCAGTGCATGGGTGTTGCAAAAGGCAGCTTCTAAGCTTTAGGTTCCCTCTAGTTATCAGGCTATACACGTAATAGTTAAAAAAATATTTATTATATAAATTTTATCATTGTCGGCGCTTTTTTGTTAAAATTTTCAATGGTGGCAAGGAAAATTGGACGGGGGTAATCTGTAACGCGGCCGTTTCCTCTGAAATACGACTCCGTTGGATCGTAAGCGCAATCGACGTTGGCTTGTTGTTACGTTTTTTATCATAGAGTAAGTGAAAATTGTATAGGATTGTTTTTGTAATACGGCGGTTGTGGATTCCATCCCCACTCGGGGATCCCCAGTCGGGTGGCGGATCCTAACGCCGTGCCTCGAAACCAAAGCAGAAATATTAAATATTTTATTTCCTAGAAAGGGAATCGAACCCACAACCGACACGTTTACAGTCCAACGCTTGTGCTCCTGCGCAACGACGGCCTCAATAGAAATTCAAATAAATGCGAAGGAAATTAAATAATTTAGATAGACAATCATTTCCCCAAGCGGGTTTTCATGACTATCGCGTTTAAAGTCAAACGATTTCTCATTCAGCCATAATAGTCTCGTAGTTTTTTTTTTAGTTTTACTCTGTACCCCACATATAAGAGAGTAGGCAGAGGGAACCTAACAGATGTCTCCGTTCCACAATGTTCACCCAATGTTCGAGATATTTCGTGCTGAGTAACTCAATACCGCGCCTTATCCTATTACCAAAGCGAGGGAAATAAAAATAAACCTTTCCCCCGACTGAAAATCGAACCCATAAAAGTCGCTTTACCAGTAAGACGTTTTTGCAAACACCTTCAAGATCTACCTACATATATAAATAAGATTTTCCTAAAGGAAATGTCTCAGACTTAAGCGAAACACACTTTGTAACGCCACATCTACATTTAATGAGATGGTCCATTGCTCTTTGAACCTGCAAAATGGTAAATATTCATGGTACCTAGTCTGCGGCGAGTGGAATTGGTTCACATTTTTTATGTCAGCTGACACCTTAGAGCGTCTCAGGCGAAACGTCTTGCTTTTTATCCTTCTTTTTTACTTGAGGTAGTTTAAAACGTTTTATTTATTGAATTCTTATGTATTTGAACTTGATAGGATATTGTGCAAGTTTATTGTAATTGAGGCTGTAAATGTGGTGTTTGTGGGCTTGGTCACCACTCGGTGGAATTATTATATTTAAATTATTTTCTTTTATTCATTTTGGTAGATAAAGTGCGATGCTGAGCTCTGCAACTTGATAGACATTTGCCAAGAAATGGGAGGAAAATAGGAAGTTATGTAAGGCCAGGTTCCCAATGTCTACCCTGTTATATGCGGGATCAAGCATTAAGATGGTTGTTATATGTGTGTAAAACATCTATAGTAGTCAAAAGTATGGTGTTACATTTATATATCTGAAATTTAAAGAACACATTTCAACTGTTTCATAATAATAAACAGCGTTTAAAATAATAAAAAAACAAATTTTAATAAAAAGCAGTAGCAGTATCTATCTTAAGGAATAAAAAATAACAACGAAAAGTAATATTTCCGCGCCATCTCGCCTAACACAATCTACAGAATCAAAATCAAAATGAATGAATGAATGAATGGGTGGGCTGTGACCCATTTCATTCGGTCAGCCGGTCCGTAATATCCGGTCACTGAACGTCACTTACGATTGAACGGAAATTTCATCAAAGTTGTCATGCGTTGATAACCGTGATGCTAATAAGTTTCAAATTATCTTATTATTCTTAAATCTTATCTCTTTAAATTTATCTTTATACTAGCGACCCACTAGCGGCTTCGCCCGCTAGATCTTCACGATAATTTATTTATTAATCTGAATTAATTTCGTGTTCTAATAACATTATCATTTTAAAAACAATTTTTATATATTATATTGAAAACTTAAGTTTCAACAGATTCAAAACACATTTTTCAGATAAGCGTGCACAAACGCACAAAGAAACAAATAAAAAAAAAATGAAAATTATTGTTTTGGGTTCTATTATATTGATAATATCGCAATAATAGATTTTTTAATAGACTTTGCTTGTATGTATGTATGCGTTAATGTAAGGAACTACAACTTCCAATGGAAAATATGTTTTGTTGGTTAGTCCATTTATCGTGTAAGCTTGACCCTGGAGTTACTTAGGACACTTAGATTGTGTCATTTGTTTTAGTTATTTCACTGTGAGAAGTCGCAAGTATAAGTTAATTATTTAAATGAGAAAATATGCACGTACAGGATTATAGAGTAAAAGAAATTGTTAAGGAATAAAAAAAAAAAGAAATAAGTGTTCCGAAACGTTTTCATAAAATATAGAAAGAACAAAAGGTTTTTACAATATTGGTGGTCTTGTCTTGTTATTAGAACAAGGATAAGAAAATCATTCCCCGGAATAGGAATCGAACCCACACCTGTATTTTCTTTCTATATAGTCTACAAATTCAGAAAATAAGAAAAAATTGGAGGGTACCCTAAAAAATATGCAAAGGGTAAAGAAGCGGCTTTAGTCTAAGGGAGCAATAAACTAAAGCTACGTACTTTATCTAAACTTTTAACCAAATTACTTTTTTATCCCGCCCATGAGTGTTCACGGCTTCTTACGCTATATTATACGTTTAACGTGAAAGTATTCGTATGTAGTTTTTTTTTATACTACAAAAGAAGAAAACGAAGCTGTTCTAGCTGAAATTTATGAAATTTATGTTTGACGATTTTCGACGTTCAAAATATTTATAGAGGTTATTAAAATGTTGAAATTACGATTTGCATTAAATATTCTTTATAATTGATTAAATTACTTATGTAGGTGTGAATAGGCAATAACTCTTAACACTAGTTTCCCAGGTCTCTCTGTCTAACTTGCTATGAAACTAAAAAAAACATACACAGCTTCCCGTCTACAAATAGAAATTGCGGAGAACGGAGTATTTTAATACTACCTACCCCACCAAAAGGGAAAAAACGGGAAACTAGAAAAAAAAAATCTGAAATTATATGATAGTTACCTCTACCCACGGGGAGAGGGGGTCCGCGTCAGCAATAATGTTTCACTCCGATACCGTGATTTAAAGCGGTTCACGTATGCAAATTGTTCATCAGATATTCAGTGTTTGGACATTCGTTATGCGTCCGGCGACTGTTTGTAAGAGCTGCAGCTTGTAAGAGTTTAGCTTTCACAGTTTACTTTTTACATCGTTTTCAGGCTGGACTGTGAAAACGAGGGTTATGGGATCGATTCTCATTCGGAAGAATGAATTAGTTAAATACTTTCGTTCTGGTAATAAGACAAAGAGTTTTGACACTTAACAATTAATGACTTGAATATTTGTAGGAAAGCGGGGGCTGTCTTAACACTACATATTGCATTTATTATTTATTTCCACGAGCGCGTTGTCTATTAAAATGTTGGTTAATTGTGATTATCCTGCTTTCTAAGTCTCTGAGTCATATTTATTTTTTTAATGTATCATATTTTTTACTGGTTCTAACTGCTAAACCAATTTTCATATTTCCTGACAGAACTTACCGGTGCTGAGTGTATGCGCACAGAAGAAGAGGTCGGCCTACTTACGCCTCCCCCCCTAATACAAAAAAATCGTTCTTTGAAAAAAAAAAAATTTCAACGCTAATTCTCTTACTATACACCACAACCAATCGTCCACTGTACATAAACGGAATGTTTTATATCGAGTGGCCACAATATCTTCGATTGATACTGGCGTCGTCTGTCGAGCTACACTACACTAGCGTCAATTTCAAAATTGAATTTAAAATGTTCGTGTGACTGACGCGACAGGTTGTGAGTTCGATTCCCACTTAAGGAAATGAAATATTTAATATTTTCATTTTTTCGCTATGGTGTTGCTAAGCTCGGCGTTGAGTTCCGCCACTTAACACACAATGCCACCAGAATTTGGCGGAAAGTAGGGAGCGGAGAGTTTTTATATAAATACTAGCGGCCCGCCCGCAGCTTCGCCTGCGTGATCTACGTTATTATTAGTTTCTGTCTCCATGGGTACCACTACTCCATGAGTAGACTTCTAGCATTTATAGTAACGAAGTTTCATACAAACTTTCAACCCCAAAAACAACCCCTTAGAAGTCGAATATTACAAATTCCCGTCTTAGCGAGCACCTACGTCCTATAAATAACTCCTATAAAAAATTTCAGATTCCTAGCACATGTAGTTTCTGAGATTTCGTGATGAGTGAGTGACCTTTCGATTTTATATATATAGATAGATAATATATAGCGGATTAATACAAATAATATATTAGAATAATGTTTTAAAAAAACATGTGTATAATAAAACCCGAAATCACTATCGTTATAATATTCAGTCAACATCACCACTAAACTGCACTCTGGGGTGCTATACTAACTAAACTTCACGCCCCTTCCGTGTTTCAACTGAATATTATAAATTATATTATAATATAAAATATATGTATTTCTGTTAGTTTCTTTGTAAAGATTTGTTTTAGTTTTTTTCTTATATTAATCTGTGATTAGAAAAAAAGAAGAAGAGGCAAAGAGGTCGTCGTGACGCAGTGGGGCAGTGTTCAATTTTGATTTCGATGGTTGTGGGCTCAATCTCCACAAGGGGAAATGATACATTTAAATTATTTGTATTCTTTTACATCTGAGGAAAATAAAATATGCTAGAAATAAAACTTAGAAATGGGAGGAAACCAAGAAGCGTTTACTAGTATAAAGGATAGGGTTGAATCCACCCCGTTAGGGTTACATTGTTAAATAATGAACAAATGCATGATACGTATGAAATGATTAAATATTAAAAGTTTAATTATACGTTTTCTTATTATATCTCGCATGTAGCAGAGTAGGCAGACAGGCGTTAGTGTTAAGACACTCTGTTCCCCAATGTTTATTAAATTTTCGACGACGAAGAATGGCGGCACTCGAAATTTGGCTTCTTTGGCAAGATCGAACCATGAACCATGAAGAATCATGTAAAATGCCATATGTTGCACGCCTCTTAGCGTTCACACCTTACGATTTACGAATCCAAAGCTCAATATTTTCAGCACGCTCCAGCTACTTACTCACGTGTCGCCATTTCCGTATAAGCTTTCCTTTTAAATATTATCTTAAATTTTGTTATATTCATAATAACGAAATTAAAGCCTAATTGAGACTGTCATGGATCAGTGGCACAGGATCCGACTGAAAACGCTACGGTTGCAGCTTCAATTCCCAGTCAGGACATTTAATTATTTTCATTACCTCTCTGTGGTAACGAGGTAAAGCTACAAAAACATTATTATATTTGTTTCTTATAATATTTTTCGTATTGCATATTGGTGGGTAAGTAGAGAGAACCTTGTGCCAAGAAACTCCACTTTCAAGTTTCTCGAGGTTTTACGAGTTGAGTGGCGGAATTCTCTCAAATAATCAATAATCTCAAAAAACTTTGTCACAAAATATCAAATATTTTATTCCTCTGACTGAAAATCGAACCCACACCCGTAGCGTGCTTGCTCCCCACGCTTACGCCCCTGCCCTACGACTGATTTCAGAAGAATAAAAGATACTTTTTCATTATAAAAGATACTTACTTATTATTATTATTATCAAGCAAAAGTATAAACAGTTTTAACGTGCAATTGTATGCAAATGTAGTGTTTCATCACGCCGAAGTTTCCAGGGAATAAGAGATACTATCTATATGATAAGTGCCTCTGTTTGTTTTGAAGCTATTCCACTTGTATACTAAGAGGGTAATTTTAGCGAAAATTGCTTGAGAACAGGTGAAAATCCTATGATATATGTTGTAGTGGAAAATGTCGATATAAATATAGTTTCACGGTGTATCCCTTATATAGCAAGGGGACCGAGTGGTTCCCTCTGCCCTCTCCCTCCGTTCCCCAAATGGTTCCCAATTGTCACTTGTTGACAAAAAAACTAAATATTTAAAACTTTTTTTAGTCTTTATCATCTAATATCCTAAACATTTTTGGCTGTAACTAGATACATTGTGCACAAATGAGCGAAACCCCAACAAAAGGCTTCACCATCCATATATCAGTGGAAAAATCCAGCATCTCGAAAAATTTCAAGAGATCTATCTACCTACATGCAAGTTACCAGGACGCGATAAATTGAAGATGCTTCGTGGAGCAAAATTTCCTATACTATGTGAGCATATTAAGCTTGCATACTTTTTCTTATTTTAAGTCTTTTAAGGTTGTTGGGACAGCGTTCGACTGTTAACGCGATTGTTGGGGTTGAACGGGTTCCCAACTAGGGTAAAAGAAAATTCATACCCAAATCGCGAGACATATCACGGAGTTAACTTCCGCTACTCTGGTATTCTGGCGGATAGTATAGGACGAAGTCAAAAAATGTAGCTACCACCGGCTTGGCAGGCTGTTCAACTAAGAAGGACCAGCAAGAAACTTAACAGGTTCTATTTTTCGATATAATTAACAATATCTAATACAAAACAGTCAGTATTTAATCAAAAAAATATATTCATCCAAACTAATTTTAAGCAATAATAACACTAGACATTACACGAACAACAATGAAAGAACTATGAAACATTAACTTGGCACAGTTTCTATAAAAAAAACGCATTAAAACCTACAGGGGTGGATATTTCACTTGCCTCCAGCGAAAAAAGTAATTCGAGTGGTAACATTGAGGCGGAATGAAAAAAGTTCATTCATCTGGGCGAGGCCGTTCCTGTTTGCTGAGTGCTTCAGGCGGGGCCAGCTCCATATCTTACTATATAATCGATCTATCTAATCTTTTCTATATAATCAAGGTTGCCGAAGTAATAAGGGGTTCAAATCCAGTAATTTTAAAATATGATAACTAATAACCGAATAGCATTTAACCATTATTAACTATTTTAAGACTGAAATAAATTTATTAGTCAAAGTTTTATTGGATTTAGATGTAAAGACCGTAGTGTCTTTTCATAAGGCTCCCTTTGCCTATTTTGCTATGTACGGGATACAGCGTGGAGTGAAAGGTTAAAAAATCACATTCGGACAAATCCAGGATAAAAACCTATCAACTAATATAGTGAAAAAACCAAAGAATGTGCTGAAGTGGTCTAAGGCAGGTGTTTTTGGCCGTTGCTCATTACGTATTTATTAAGCTTAGCCGCCGGCGAGAAGTTCCCCTCATTAATTCAGCTCGCAACAGAAAATGAAGTCCACAGTCTTCAGATACGAATTTCTTATTTATTTCCTTGTGTCAAGTGGAATTCAATTCTCTGAAAGGATAGTTGGGATGTATATATTTTGTTTATATACTTTGTAGGTAATATAAAGGTTAGATTTCGAAATTCGAGCATTAGCATACTTTTTTAGAAAACATAAAAATCTGAAAGTATCAGAATTTGAGCCCACGCCTCTTGGAAGCCGTGGAAAAGCTCTGACCATTAAGCTATACGTTCTTATCTTCTGTCCACGTACTAACAAAATACTACTAAAAAAGTAAATGACATATTTTTGAAATATTACTAAGTAATGTCACAATAAATTAAAAAAAGAAGTTGCATATTTCAATTTATATTTATAAAGAAATCGCTTGAAACTTAAAGTTTTTGCATTGCTTCTTGATTCTAGCAATCTCAAGATTGTTAAGTTCATCCGGCTCACGCTAATCCCGGTATTAAAGTATGGTTTAACAACGCTGAACTACCAACTGGGTTCTATTTTGAGAGATAACAAATTGTTTATTGTTTTTCAACAAGTTAAAATATATTCTTTTTATTTCTTTTTTCTGTTTCACGTTTTATTCCAAATATAGATAGAGCAGGTAAAGAGTGTTAGAGTCAAGACATTTCTTTCTCCGTTTTCAGAGATTCACAATTTAGAACGTATGAAAAAATGTCCAACATTATTAAATATGAATTGAAGTAAACTTTATCCATTCATATAAATAAAATCTAAAAGTGTCTGTCTATGAAACTAACTGCAAAGTACTAAAACACAAACGAACGATTTCAAAGTGTTTATCTATTTGTTTTTTTATTTCTCTACATTAATTTTCGGGAAAGTGAACCGACTTTTATAAAACTCTTACTGGAAGATAGAGTTTATATCGTGGAATTTCCATAGGATCGGGATTTACGCGGAAAAAGGTGTATTTCGCGCCCATCTTGACTCACCGCCCAGGTTGAAATGAAGTAGCTTAACAATTATCTATTAAACTAGCGGACCCGGACGCGGCTACGCCTGCTTAAAATATAAGAATATAATTTCTATAGAAATATAATTTCAATCTAGATGAAATGCTAAAAGTGACTACTATATTTATTTTCATAAGGATGAATATCAAAATGACGCGGTAACGAACGCGGTCGCGTAGCAACGACGGTTGTTATTAACATGGCAGAATAAATTGCATGTCAAATTAGAAAGTATTTTAATTTATTAGTATATATGTGTAATGTAATATTATATAGCCTATAGCACTTCTGAAGAATGCAGCTTTCATACAAAACAAAAACAAAGTAAATCGATCCAGTAGATCCAGAGATCTTAGCGTTCAAACAAACAAACAAACAAACAAACAAACTCTTCCGCTTTATTATATTAGTATAGATATGACAATTATAATCCCAAAAATTGTTTAAATTACAATTTAGTTAATGTATAAAAATATAGATAAGCATAGAATTATTCGTGCATACAATTAAATAATATTAAATAAATAATCATGAAGTTCAATCGGGCGAACCCTCGTGTGTTCCGATTTTATAATAAAATAAATCATAAAAGCCATTATTTTCCGAAATAAAAAAACAAACTTTCATACCATCCACTTCCCAACATTCTATACTGAAACACTTTATTTAGACCATATACTAACTATTTTATCTACACTTTGGACCTATTAAGCATCCGTCTTTAAACTAGAAGTGCTTTAGAAGATTTTAAGTGCTAGTATTAGAGAGCTCTACCAAAGTGCATTACTTTAAGACATATTAATAAAATTGTGAACAATTTTGAGCAACGTTTTAGGCTAAACAACCTTTGTGGCGACCGAAACCCAGCTTTTAGTGGAGGCTTTTAACAAAAATCAAATATGCGCCGGCTAGAGGCGGATTTTGATGCAGCGACCAGTGTTTTTGCATAAGGAAAATAGAATTAAGGCTTGTTTTGAAAGTTTTAATTTTTTTTTGGTGAGTATAGATGATTTTTAGTGGGTTATAATTAAATTTGAGGCCAGTCGTGGCGTAAAATATAAGCATGTTAGTGTATACGTGGCAGGATGGAGGTTTTGATATTGAAATATTTGATATCTTAATTTCGTCAAATTCGGCGGTAAGTGGGAAATGGAAGTGCCTATATTAAAACGGAATATCTTAACACTAGGTTCCCTCTGTGTACACCATAAATGCTGTGTATTGTCACCTAAGCTAGGAAATATATAATACAAATCGAACCCATATCTAACGCGTGTACTCAAGCATGCCAGCACTTCTCCCAAATGCGTCACTCTACCTCATAACCTATTTATTGAAAACAAAAACAAACAGTATCAACCTTTCATTCTACATCTACAACGAAGGAGTGAAACACTGCTTGCCAAGTAAGCGATGTAGTGCACCAAAAAAGGGTACCCATATAGTGAAATGTAGTGCATAATTGCGACGCCGTGTTACCCTAACCCATTTGTACCATTTCGTACCCATGAAATGTGAACACGATGACTTTGGACGTGAGAAATGTAGTTTTTTTTGTAATTTAACGTATATCAGGGAGGCAGAGGTAGAGTAGTGTTAAAACACTCTTTTAATCGCGCACCGCTCAATCTTCGAGACGTTGTGTGTTGAGTGTGAACTTAACGGCCATATGCTGAATGCAACGTGAAGTTCTAAAAAAATGTAATAATAATTAAAAGTCGATAATTTAGCATCGAAATCATATTCATGATGATTACCAGGAAATTAAGGCTTAGTAACTTTAAACACGACCGACGGTTGAAGTTTCGATTCCCATTTAAGTGAGTATTTTTTTTGTTTCTTTGCTCTGACAATACACTCAAAATGAAATGCTTAAAAAAATTGGCAGTATGTGAGAAACGTAGTCTTAACACTAGGTTCCCTCTTCCCTACTATATGCGGGATAGAGCGTGAAGCAAAAAAAGTGCAAAACACATGCAAGTCGTAAGTTATTCAAGTAGCAGTGGTATTTTAAAATGGATAACAACTTGCTTTGTGTGACGACTGAGCCCGCAATTTGGTTCTTATGTCATCAAATCTGACATGGATTTGGCTTACTGCACTAGCAAATGGTTGAAGTATTGGAGTTTTTGATTTTAAGCTTAAAAGCTTATGGGTCATAATCAAAAAAAGTGTACATTTTGCGTCTTTTCTTGTCCCGCTACTTTGAATGCGTTTTAAAAATACAATTTTAAAGATAATTTAAATATTTTGCTATTTAAGATAAATTTACTTATTAACTTAAAGATTTTTGTAATATTTTAAATGTATTATGGCTAATAATAGTATTTTTTGTTAGTTGCAAAAAACTTTTCAAAATGCTTCCATACAATTTTTCGTGTCCCATTCACCACTTTACTTTTTAAAAATTGATTTGTTACGAATGTTTATGGTTTTATTTGATTTCAGATATGTTTATATTACTTTACTTTGTGTATAATATTAAATAGAAGTACTTTTATTGATACATCATTTAATAAATAATATATATGAATTAAGTAAATTTGTCCCAAAATATTGTCTTTTTGTTACTCAGGGCTAGTAACGTACAATTAAAATATGAACGCAATTATTTTGAATGGTATTTAATATTAGTTTTTATTGTGGCACCATTATTGTAAAAGTCAATGCTATCGTAGCTACAACAAGTGGTCTTCTCGCAGCAGTTGAGGGGTTCAAATGTTTTAGAGGGAATGCGTGAAATTACATCTCAGGGTTATAAACGGCTTTTATTTTGGTAAGTATTCTATAATTTCGTTTTCTTGTTTATGTTATTTGCTTCTTTTTACAAAATCTCAAAAAAGAACTTCATTGCTTGCACATGCAACACGTGGCTTATGAGCAAATATTTAAAAAGCTTAGAATTTCTCAGACTTCATTCTCAATTTCGTTATATTTCGTTACGTAACGAAACTGAGAAAATATGAAGCCTAGTTCATAATTACGTTACCATCGGAAGATATGTATATAAAAAAAAAATTGCTGGCATATGAAAAAAATAATTGGTAACTTTTGATAACGTAAAGTAACTAAAAATAATGATTTTTAAGTTTTTTGCCTGTTTGCTTGTTTGTCTAATGTGTTTGTGCACGCTTATCTCAGAAACGGCTTAACCGATTTAGTTAAAAACATTTTTTTATTCTTCCTGAAATTAGTTGTGATTTCGTAATTACTAATTTTTTCTCTAGAGATAGTGAATTAATAAATATGTAGCTCAAGCGGGTGAGGCTTTTATTTAAAAACAAATACGTTATGTACTAGCGTTGTTAAAGATCTAAACAATAAACATAAAATATTATTTTAATTTTACTTATTGATACATATTTTTTTATTTTCAGTAACCGTCATGGCTCCTATGTCAAATGCTGAAAGACAATAAAGATATAGAGAACGTCTTAAACAGACCAATCCTATTAAATATGAAGATATGCGGAATAAACACTTACAAAGAATTAAACTTAATTCCAGTGATAACGACTCAAATTTTGATATATTTTAAAGTGGATTTAATTTTATCATTAACTTTGTGATCTCTAGAAATATAAGTTTATTACGAACTAGCATTATTATATTGTTAATATTGTCACTTTGTTATGTTTTCTTACATTTATAATCTGTTAATTCAACGATTGAATCTTTAAAATTTTAATTTGTGTCTCATTAAATAAAAACAACAATAGTTTTATTCATATAATATTCTTATTTTGTTGTGTATAATGCCTTATGTCATCAGTTTCGTAACAAACATTATCAGTATTGTTACTTATCAGTTACGTTACGAATTCGAAAATGTCCACTTTTCTGATTATGACCCTTATAAGTATACCCTAAAAGAAAATTGTTATTTGTTAGTTTAAAATACTAGTATAATATATAACATTTAAATTCAGTATAAAAATGTTGAAATTTGGATTTTTTTCGATTTCATTCATGTTTGTGTATTCCAAGCTATTTAAAAGAGTTTTTACTTCTTCATCTTTCCATCCCGCATAATAACAGAGTAGGCAGTGAGAGCCTAGTGTTAAGACACTCCATTCTCGACACCCAATTTTGGAGACATTGCGTGTTGAATGCTGAAACTCAAAGCAGCTGGAACTCAATGAAAATAATTCAAATCACCGAATGGGAATCGAACCCATAACTATCACGTTTACATTTACACGCTCTCTCAACCATGTTAATACTTAAATTTCCTATTTTCTACCTATAAATATATTAATCTAAACCCTACTTATTAGCGTACACAACACAATGCATGCGAATAGAATCGACTTGCATGATACAACAGCCAGGGGCCTGTCTGACTCAGGGATGATCAACCCTAGCACATCCCTTGAGATTCCTAATTAATTGAGTCACATCTAATTAATATTTATAACTGTTTACGTTTGGAATGGTTTGTGAAACTAGTTGCGTAAGCTGGTTTTGTTTTATATGAATTATGATATATACTTCCATGTGGTGATGATACTTTTGTATTTATTTATCTTTTTTCTTTTGAAATGTGATAATAATTGTCTGTAAGTTATATATTTAAAAAAAATATTTTAATAATTATTCATTTATCGATTTGTTAAATACTAAGCTATACTGTGGTACGATGACTTTAAAATACTTGAATAATGACCTTAAAAACCCAAAAAAATATAATAAATATTTCTAATATTCATCCTCACATTTCTAAATCAAGTACAAAGGCTTGCAACCCCTGGCCAAATGTCACTTGACCATTCTAATTTATGGCGCGTCGTCGCCACGGGCGTCGTGTACGAGTTTAGCCTATTGTTAGCCTGGAACAACATGCATGTCTGAAGTCTAAACCTATTCATATTCATTCAATGGTATATTCTAAATCAAGGTATATATCTAGATATATATCTAGATTTAGACTATAGCTATAGTTAGAATATATCTAGGTAGTTAGAATATACCTTTAGGTTATGTCGTAATTATTTTACGAGTAAATTAAATGAGATTTATGTGGAACCTGTAGTTGCCTCTAATTTTGCTTGTGTGGACTTTAAGATGTAACATGAAAAATTCCGGATTTTTGGCGTTTTCACAGGAATTTTGAAAAATCTTTTCTTAGTGTCCCTCTTATCTTAGTAAGAGATGAAGAATCAATTTTCAAGTCCTGTAGTTTTGTCTGTGCATTATCTGTCTATAACTAATATAATAACGGTAGTTCTTGAGATTAGCCTATTCAACCAAAGAAATTCTTCAGCATTCTATTATTAGTTTTAGTTATCACAGGAATAATTTTCAAAGATATTTTAATATATCATTTAGTTTTCATAAAAGCACAGTTTCTAAAACAAATATAACAAACATTATTTGGAAGCAATTAGGACTCACAATTAATAAATAATAATTCACTGCCACGAGTAGGATCGAACCTACAACTGTCGGATTACAGTCCAACCTTGTGATCCTGCACCACTACGGCCTTGTCAGGACATTTAAAGAATAAAAATAAAAGAGTAATATATAATTAAAGATTTTTTTTAATTTAAGCGTGAAGCTAAAAAAAGTATAATATGCAATTTCTAAGTGTTTCGTCGTAAAGTTGTTTCAATATTCATTCAAAACACAATCAAAGTCAAACTCAAGTAGGTACCTGTAGTCCTGTACATCTGCATCTCACACAGTACGAGTATGTACATAGTATAGTGCGACTGCTTTTAACTTATAATTAAGGTTCCCCTCAGAGGCGTGGAAGTTTTAATTACGTAACCTTTGATGCCTCTATAATTCACTTGTATTCTTCTTGCATACATTTATGTTACAAGGCAGACTTTGCGAATCTTTACATAGGTGTGTGGATACGTAAAATGATGGTTGTGAAAATTGGGACGAAAAATTAAGCACGGTGCTAAGTTCAGCCTCAACTTAATCTTGGTACTTAGTTATTTTTGTATTCCTGATTATATAGCAGTAGTAGTAGGCTAGGCAGAGGGAACTTAATGTTAAAACCCTCCGTTCTCCACGCATCGCCCAATTTTTATGATAATGGTGGAATTCAATGCTGCTGAGATATAGCGTGAAGCTGAACAGGGAAAAAATATATGAATTGATTTAGCTTTACTTACCCCATCGGCATTTTTTCCCGACTGCTAAGGAAGGGTTACGTTTTTGGCGCGTATCTTGTATGTATGTGTGTATTTTCTTTTATTTCTCCAATTTTAATGTAGATATTACCAGAAAATTACATTTAATGGCTAGTATTAAATAACTTTAAAAACCTGTACAAGTATAACCTGCGTACTAATGCTTCCATTAAAAGCGAGATAATCTCGAAAAACGTGCTTCTAAAAGGAAAGCATATATGTGCAACGTTTTGTCGAAACAAAGTTTTATTTAAGTAAACACTTGTACGATCTAATAATGGGTGTAAAAATAAATATATTTCAATTAAAAATCTTGAACAGGATTCATATAGTTTTATATATTTTTGGAAACCCAAAGACTTCAAAATAATCACGGCAATGCTGAGGTGTCATTTGTCTGTCTGTCGTAGGCACAAGGAAATTATATTCATAACTAGCGACCCCCTTGCGGCTTCGCCCGCTTTTACTACTGGATTATTCATATAATGTATGTTTGCAAAGCACTTAAGATAATGTGAAAATTAATTAAACTCTAATGCAAGCCGCATTTTCATAGTTTCAATAAGGATTTTCCAATTGTTTTACACAGCAAGGATTTTTTAGTAGGTACCGTAATTTTAAATCTGTGCTACTAATCTTTTCAAGTACTTATTAAAATATTTTTAAATGACTATTTTTAAACGGAAGAAATTATAAACAAAAGCCTACCTACTAATAACTACTACAAAAAATATGAAACCAAATATATCGCGCTGAAATAATACATTCAACTCCAATTATCCAATACGTGCAAACGCATCTAAATCTTCGTTGCTATGCCTCTATAGCGGGCGGGTTTTATTTTCGAGCTTGTGGTTAATGCTGAAGAGGGTATTCTGTCCCTGATGAAAAGCAAGCACTATGTGGCTGCCTGTGAGAAAAATTAAATAGAATGCAATGGCCGCGAATCGAACCCGGGCCCGCGTGGCAGGCGAGCATTCTACCACTGAACCACCGATGACTGCTCATGACGCGCTTGTATAAGCAAAACGTCGCGGGGCGGCAAGGATGTTTTGATATTGTAACAACTTCTAAAGTACTTATTAAAATGAAAAAACAGTAAAAGACAGTTTTGATCTACATCAAATGGCCAACCTAACTAATATACTTATTTATATGCTGAGAGTAAGGGATAAGTGAAACTTGACTCGACACAGTTGATGTGTGAACGGCGTGATGTGTCAATAATTAAATGCGTTTTTCTCTAAAACTATTCGCAATTTCGAAATAGTTTAAAATGCAAATTTTATCTTCGTTTAACGTAGAAATTTAATAAAGTATTTTAAAGGATAAGGATTAATACCATTATGGAAAAATATCCCTCACAATAAAAAATATATTGAAATTACTATTTTTAGACAGAAATATGATCACTACACGTTATTCTTAAAAGATACGAATATGCCATCGCGGACTTTTTTGTAGATCTTATTAAGAGGAATAATACTCCAGTACATTATTTTCATGTAGTACTTACCATTAAAGCAGCGCATGCGCGAAAGTGTCTCAACGGGTAGGACTTTAGACACATTTATCGTATTTATGTTAATTTACATAAGAATGTACAAATAATAAACTATATATAAACCTTCCCTGAGAAATACTCGACCTAATGGTGAAAACTGCATAAAAATCCGTTGGGTGGTTTAGAAGAAGAAGAGTTAGAAAGTTCAGACAGACACGAAAAGCGACTTTGTTTTATAAGATATAGGATGTCAAACACTCCGTTCCCTTTAAGACACATCTGTTCCCTACTTTCCATTAAATTCTCGGGACATTGCGTGTTGAGTGACTGAACTCAACGTTTACGCTTTAATTCGTTACCAGAGGAAATGAAAATAATAAATATTTCATTACCCCGAGTAAAAATCGGTAAAAATCGAACTCACAACCGTCGCGTTTAAAGAAGCACGCTTGTGCCCCTGTGACACGACCGACGGGCTCATCGTACAAATATATATTATATAGGTAATAGTAAAGTCTACCAGTGCATCGTGATAGCACTAAGATAAATAATTAAGCAAGTAAGTGTACTTGTCGTATATTTTTTAAAGTTGATATGAAATGTCAAAACAATAAGAAGCAAAATCAGAGATAATAATAAATGAAGAAAATATACATACAACTTCTACAAAAAATAATTTAAAAATGGCATACTTAAAAAGTTATTTGAACTAAAATATTGGTTTTTCATCGGTGTTGTTATAAAATAGCATTGAGTCTAAATAAAATCTTCAATCATTTTGAGCTTTTAAGGATTTTTAGAACTAAATAAAGCACTTACATTATTTTAAGCTTCCTGTAAGAAGCACTCTGGATTATTAAAATTCGGACTAAATCCAGTCGTGTGATATGATCTTATTTTTTCTTTAAAAATTTTCATAATTTTCACCGGTTTTAATAGACACAAAGAATATGGTAATAAATATGTATATTTTATTGAATTTAACGGTGTGACGGTCGTAACGGTGCTTAACTCCGCTTTGTCCGTAGCTCTTTGACCAGTCGAAAGGTGGGAATATCTAATATAATTATATAAAAGACTACCCGGGTGTAAAATTGAACTTACTACCTAGACAGTGGACACATGTAACCAACTGAACTTTGAAGGATTTTTTATTTTTGATCTTAACTTTTTTATCTTAGTAATGAAACCTTCTAATCTATTTAGAGATATTGAACGATAGACCGAGTTTAACGCCGCTGATTGTCAACCGAGAGTGGGAATAGAACCTACAGTCGTCACTTTTCTAAACAAAATAAAGCTATTACATAATTTTAAGTTTTCTATAAGCAGCACTCTAGTTTATTAAAATTCGGACTCGAGGCGGCCGTGTGAGATACCATCTTGTACACCGGATATTTTGATTACATTTTGGGAAAATTAAATTTTTGATATTCCGCTTTTGCCTTTGCTCTGGTTAAAATGTGTATATAATTTTTGTGTATGAATATAATGTTTTTATTGCACGGTAGCTGTAGTTAATTATGAATTTAATTAACTTTACCCTTTATGGATCAGTATAGTGTTTGAACGATGGTTGTTGGTTCGATTTTCACTCAGGGAAATGATTATTTATAAATAATTTTATTTTCTTTATTGTTGAATATTTTTTGGGGAACCTTTTCCTTATTCCTCTATTATTCTCATTTTATTTAAATTTTTAATCAGTTGATAATGGAAGAATTTTATATAGATATTCCAATATTTTTCAAAATGAGATTTGGATTAATATAATGTACTCAGATACGTCAAAACTATAATAATTTATACTTTTGCCTACAAAACACATTCTAGGCACTTAAAACCATATATATACACTTAAAATACACTATTACTCTTAAAATTTCTCCCATAAACTTTATATTATACTTCCGAGCTATTTTTATTGCTATAACAAAAATTATTGGGGCGCGTTAAATTTACTCACCTACAAGACTTATCAGTACAAATATCACGTTTACAATCGATTACGATACGGAATCGTAAAGTTGGCACTTTCAATTGCAAAAGTGCTCTTAGAAATTTTTACTTGGTGTGGAAGTTTTCGAATTTGAACCTTGTTCCACCGATTTAGGGGAGGAGAGATTTTTCGATGTTAATCCCAATGGTGTAAGGCAGTTTTATAGCTTTAGAAAAGCTAAGCTTTGAAAGTTTAATCAAGTTTTGAATTAGGTATTAAGATTTTTAACTGAGTTTTAAAAAAATATATGTTGTTTTCCTGAAGGTACTATATAGAGACATCATCATCATGAGATGGATCAGAGGTCATCAGACCTCTTCAAAACTATTTTTACTATTGCGTTTCACAAGAATTCCCTAACTAAGAATCAAGTCCACATCCATTGTATTAAAAATATATGATCAAGATACAAAACAAGTGTTATCTACATACTAATTTTATTACCGATTTTCTTTTTTTTTTCCGATTTTCTTTTTTTTTTTCCGATTTTTTTTTTCGATTTTCTTTTTTTTTATTGTCCTTATAGTTTCTGTACGCAATAAAGAATTTTAGCTATCTATTTGTCTAATTTTAAACATAAATTACTTCTCAGTAACCATAAAAAGGAGAAAAATATCACTACCGCCATTATCAAGGGTAAATAAGTAATAACCAAAGGAATGGTAAGGGTTAGAACTGAGAGCTCCCGTCATGCGCACCGCACTAATTCGCATAATTTGGTATTAGGTATTCGCATACTATTAGCAGATGATTAAACTGAACAAACTAGTCTGGCTTAACGAACTGTGCAAATAAGATGCGCTACGAGTTTGCCGTTTGACTAACTATCAATTAGGTTTTAGTTCGATTTGTATGTATAATCTATGTATATATTGTATATATTGTATAATAAATGTATATCTATATATATAAAATCGAAAGGTCACTCACTCATCACGAAATCTCAGAAACTACATGTGCTAGGAATCTCAAATTTTGCATAGGAGTTATTTATAGGACGTAGGTGCTCGCTAAGACGGGAATTTGCAATATTCGATTTCGCGGGTTGTTTTTGGGGTCGAAAGTTTGTATGAAACTTCGTTACTACAAATGCTAGGTCACAAATTTTGCATAGACGTCACTAGGACGTACTCATGGAGACAGAAATTAATAATAACATAGTTCACGCGGGTGAATCCGCGAGCGGGTCGCTAGTATTGTATAATATTACGTTAAAATTTTTATGTTTCTAAAAATTGTTATAGTATATAACGTGTAATCAAGACAGTTTCTCAAAAAACTACTAACGTTAATTGCCATAGAGGCCAGTTATGGCGCAGGGGCTCAAGTATGTTACTGTACGTAACAGGATGTGGGTTCAATTCGAGGCAAAGCGCGGTGTTGAGTTTCGAAAAAAATAGACAACAGAAGTGTATTAATTGGAACAGAATGTCTTAACACTAGGTCCCCAGGTTCTCTCTGCCTACCTACCTGCCTAGCTGCCTACTAGAGTTGTAGAAATCAATTTTTATAGGATACTTCCCGTGTCATTATGAAATTTGGCACAAAATGAGAACTTGTACTATAAAATGAGTGTATACTTAAATTTGTCAACTGTCAAGTTTTATTTCTCATTAACTTACAATCCTGAAATTGATACAGAACCCTCGGTGGGCGATACCCGCTCGCACTTAACCGATTTCTTAACAACTATAATCTAATCCAATCGTTATACAAACCTTATTAAAATTAGCTATATTATATTTCCAAATGAAGATCAAAGGCGTGCCAACCTAACGTGTTCATTTGGTTCAGACGCAAATTGAGTAATAAACTACAATCAGACGATGCATTTGAAATGTATAACACAATTCGTGGTCTGCATTTCAGTTGACAACCAGTCAGCTCACGTTAGTGCTGATCATATTCATATTATTATGGCATTGGGTGTACGGTAGTTTTGTTTATTCTATGTTATTTATATATACAAATCCATACCTATATTATAAATTCGAAAGTAACTCTGTCTGTCTGTCTGTCTTTTACGCAATCAGGGCGAAACCGCTAGTTTAATTGTGATAAAATACTCATATAGAGATTCTTGAGGGTCTCGGGATGAACATAGGATACTTTTATTCTCATATTTGTAATATTATCGATATATACCAATATATTAAAATACTTATTAATTTCACATGCAATTATTATATATTCTGCCATGGTAATAACAACCGTCGCTAAGCAACGATTTGCAAAGAATGTTGTTGTTAGAAAATGTCACCCAAAATGATCTTGCTTAACGCATCTCTCTATTGAAAACTGAAAATAATTTCATAAATATATTTAATAAATATTCGTATAGTTCAAGCGGGCGTAGCCGCGTTCGGGTCCACTAGTTTGTACTATAAAGCTGGTGAGTTTGATTGGACGTGCTAATCTCACGAATTTTCTATAGATTTTTTAAAAACCTCCTCGTGTTTTCTCCTTTTCTTTTTTCTTCGTTTTTTTTTTGTTATAGATATTTAAACGCATTTGAAGTGACAGAGCTCAACGCCGTTATTTGACTGCTTACCAGAGCGTCAAAATGAAACTAAATTACAATTGTTACCTTTTATTAATAGTTAATGCAGGTGTAGATAATTAGGTATCTATCTATCTATCTATCGATATCTTTCTAGCGTTATAATTCTAATTGTTTAATAGAAAGACTCTTTATAACTCAAAATAAGAAAACAGATAAAATATTGACTCAGTTGTTTCTCTGCTGAAAATGCCTAAAAGCTATACTAACTAACTAATCTAGTAGACACATTACTGAGCACGCGGCTCTCCATCAGAAGTCATAAATATGAAATTTGCTGCAACCACATCATGACTGGTTTGGGCAAATCCTGTCGTATTTTGGGAGCTTTTATTTATTTTGTTTTTTTTTGGGACATCTTATATGTATTTAAATTTTATTTAATTTTTATAAAAGTTTAGCTAGCGTTATGAGATAAAAAAAACGATTTCTGCCACTTATTAATATCTTCTGTTGGACATAAATAAAGAACGTGGATGATTTTACCAGTTTTGCCTTGTTTATTAAATCAAAACGTGTAAAAATTTTCTAAGACTGAAGATTTGAAATTGAAGATTTTGTTTGATGGAAAGCGCTTAACTCAAGAACAGAATAAGAGGAAAGAATTAACCAGAAGGATCGTTTCTTGCAAAAAAGTTACCAAGGATAGAGGATTACCTAGGATCACAGACAACTATTAATTAATTTCACTTGACCATGTGGGCAAAGCCAGAGGTAAAAGTTAGTTTAACAAATATTAAACAAGCATCACAATATAATATCACTCCTATCTAAATCACATCTACCAAATTGACAATATATCACGGCCAGGTCTAGATTAGGGATATTAAATTATTACAGCAAATCTATCCAGCAAATTGTTATAATACATTCGACCGACGTTTAACTAACAGCCGTACCGCAAATTACTTTGACATGCCTTCAATACGGTTAACATGATACCCTCTAATGTGAGGATATCTATTTAATTAGACTGAGAATTAATTTTACCTATATAAAAAAATAAATAATTAGCTGAAATGCCACCTAAGCCCAATAGTAAAAATATGTATTTGTTTTTAGCTTCGGCCTAGTGTTAAGCTACAATCATTACAGATGACTTCAAGATCGAGTATTGGTTTCGTGAAGTCGTCGATATTATAATCATTTGAGATTTTATATTTTTTAGCTTAGCTATTTGCCATTTAGCCTCCGTCGTCCGTCATCGGTCACCCGAAATCAGTCGTTCGTCTTCTTTAATTCCTTAATTCTTCCTTATTTACGATAGTCCCTATTCACACTTTCATATTATTTATAGCAAAATAATTCCCATAAAACTTTTTTATTCATTGATAGATAAAGTAATAATAGTACGGTAGATACGAGTACCTACTTTAGCTTCAAGTTTTTATATATTTTCTTAAAAAGTAAAAAATTACTTTAGTTAAAAATATATAAATCCATAGTTTAAAACAATAATTTCTTTTACTTGATGGATATTTACAGTTGTAGTGGAAGTTTGCAATCCAGATTGGGCAGTACAATCAAAATTCGAACGAGCCGCTGTGTGGATACAGTTTAAGTGTTAAAATAAATATACTAAGTCAATAACAGCTACAATTTCATATTATTTTAACAAACGCCAGTCGTCATGTAAGGGCACGAGCACGTGACTGTAAATGCGACAGGTTGTGCGTTTGATTCCCCAGCAAATTCGATTCACTCGAGCAAATAAAGTATTTAATATTTTTATTTCTTCGCTCTGGTAGGGAGGCAAAATTTCGCTAATGAATACGCAATACTGCCAGAATTCAGCAGAAAGTGGGAAACGGAAGACTGAAAGAAAACGAAGTGTCGTAACACTCTGCTTTATGGGCACAGCCTGAAGCTTAAAAAAACAACAAATTAACAAATAGAATTTCAGCTAAATACTGTCTCGAATTCGATCGAAAAGCGTAAAACGTAGTGTCTCGATACTAGGTTATGCTATATGCGGAATAAACCAAAACAATTTATCATTTTGTTAAACAATCAACAATAAATTTAACGAATAATATGAAATTTAAACAATTTCATAAATACAGGTAGTAAAATCGTTATTCAAATACGATTATACATATTATCAGTTTCAATACTAATACCTTAATGTATTACAGGCCGCGTAATCTACTATTACATTAGTGTTATGGTTTGTTCGCACATCTATTACGTATTTTGCTTAGATTTTAACCATTTGTGTTTATAATTGATTTTAATTATATTTCAGTTTTTTATTGATATTTTTTTTATTTTAGGTTCCCGCTGTATCCCGCATAAAATAGGGTAGCTAGAGGGAACCTAGTGAAGTCTTGATGACATTGTGTGTAGAATGGCGAATTTCAACTTTTTTAAGCTTTAGTGAAAATCTAAAAATTTTGTTTATAACTTTATATGGAACTTGAACCCATAACCGTCACACGAACAATATCCACTCATACGTTTGAAGGATAAAATTAACAATTTGTAATATAAAGAACCAATTTTGACATAATTAGTTCCAATATAAATGTAATTACAAGCTTTCAACGCGTCCCGTGAAATTATTGATTCGCTCGTTGACTTGGCGATGTTAATTTAATTTTTGATTAATTCTGGCATTCGTGATGAACTTACATTTGTATGTATGTATGTATGTATGTATGACAGCACCTACATATACTATGTATGTATACGGATTTTTTGCATTTGATTTCCAGTGAAATAATTTATTTCCATTCGAGAATAAATTATTGGGGAACAGTGTCTTAACACTAAGTTCCCTTTGCCTATCCTGCTTTGTGCGGGATAAAGCGTGAAGCTGGAGAGAGAGAGAAGAATAAATTATTTCACTTTACCGCTCTGATGACAAGCCGATGTCGCAAAAAATTCACGATGTGTGATGAAAGGAGTGTATTCTACTCGGTTCCTCGGTTCAAATACTTCAAGATAATAATATGAAACTATGGCGTTGTCATTCGTCCAAACAATACGTAAATTTTCAAGCAAATCGGACTTCACGGAATGCATTAAAATAACGTTGTCACATTCTTCGCCTTATACAGAGTGTCCCAAAATTAATACTTTGAAAAAAGAGTTTTCCATATAACTTAGATGTTGTGCTAATTCTGGTACACATTTTATAAATATAGGTATTTCGGAATTTCCAACATGTATATTATGTTCAATTTCAGTGCATGGAGTAATTGTCCATGGTTAAATTCATTTTACAATTGAAAACACATACCACCTAATTCAATTTCAATCTCCACAAGCATTCTCCAACGAGTGAAAACATAGCAAATAAAATGAATCGTTTTTAATTTGACGTGTCTATTTACGCTACTGAACTAAAACCCGATAAATGTGATCAAAATTATATAATTCAAAATTATATAAAATATTTATTTTATTTTGGGAGTTCACGGTTGGAGGATTGCCCGCAACGACTCACGAAAGGCCTTTAGAAGGTTGCAACGTTCCATCCACCATGAGTACTTCGTGAGAGGACACTTTTAGAGCGTCCCCCCAAAACGACGCGCACCAGTGCGTCCCTGCTGGAGTGTAGAGGAGTAATAGTATGGAACGGCAGGACACAGTATCAAAGATCCTAGAGGAAGGTCACGTAAAAAGTATGAGAACACCATAGAGGGCATGTATGAAGACGATGATGACAGTGGACGAGGGGAAAAAGGTATGCAGGGACCGTAGCGTTTGGCGCTCCGTTCCCACTAACTAACTCGCTACGGATAGAGTGTGAAGCTAAGATAAAACGAATTGACAAATTAAAAAAATATTTTTTATTGGAGTTAGTTAGAGGCTATAATCACAACTCTTAGTCATTTGCATTTGAAAAACTAAAATAATTAGGTGAAATAAATTAAATACAATTATAATTATTTTTTACTTATACAATTACCAAATTATTATTCGAGGGTATCGACATACATGTAAGCGGACTCGAAAATCAATCAAACACCGAGTTTTGCTCGCGGCCGTACCGTATCGTTTATGTAATAAGCATGTTTGCAATTCTGAATGCACTTATGCAGGTGCTGTAGCGCGTTGCATTGCATTGTACTGGACAAAAACCCGGCCGTGGCAAATTGAATTTTCATAGATACGCTGGGGCTGGTGCTAGGATTTTCGCTTTTTTCATATGCAAATCTCCTTTGTTCTGTCTGTCTGTTTGCGTAGTGGTTGAAATTGTTAATGATTGGAAGATTGCAAGATGATTGGTAGGCTTAGTGTTTAGTTGATGTGTGTTGCATCGTGTTGACTAATAATGATTGATATGTATGCATGCAAGGGATTATTTTGTCGCCGTCTCGGAAAGTCTCGAAAGTTGGGCGGTGAGTGGGTTTCTTGGTAAAAATATATGTAATATGTATATACATAGGACGGGTTACTTGCTGTCTGTCACTCTGTATGTCTGTCATCTGTTCTCAATTCTGTTGTACGGTAATCAACTATAGAGAAAATTAAGATAAGGACAATAACAAAATCTTCTTTTATTCTTATTCACGTTCTTGATTTAGAGTTAGACATTGTAGCTCTTTCGATGAATGTCGATGGTAATATTGGTACAGCCATAGGAACTATAAAAATAGTCGACCCATATTTGGCACTGGGAGCCTTGTATGGTTAGCAACACGTGAAAAACTCAACATTTTATATGCTAAAAGTACATATATATAACAAACTACATCATCCAGCCAACACAAGAACGGGGTTTCATCAGCTAATGAGATGTAAACTAATGATTATCATCATCGCTGTGTAAGCGCGGCCGGGCGGAACACAATCATTCGGTTTAATGACGACTTGCGCACTTGTGAGCGGCTCGTGATAGTGGAGATGGGTGTTGCTGAAATTTGAGTTACTTTTAGAAGAAATATATTGTTTCACTCAGTGCGGTTTGTTCTAAATTCGACGTAGATGGTGGATTCGATTCCCACTTGGAGAACTGAATATTCAATATTTTCACTTTCCTCGTCCTTGGAAAAAGGCAAAGTGCGGTGTTAGGTACCGCCACTCAACATTCAATGTCAAGTTCAAGACATCAGTGGAAAGTGTACAGGGTAAAGTTAAAAATCTTTTCCTTGCGACTTCGCCCGCGCGAACAAATAGAAACAACTTAGGCTACCGACGCCACACGCAATGGAAGTAAGTTCTCGAGCTCCTATTAGTTGTAGCATGATGTTATACAAATATGACCTATAAACTTCTTCAATAAATGGACTAAATGGACAAAATAAAAATAAGCTGATATTCTCTCTCTCTATCCTGTTATGCGGAGAAAAATGTAAGGTTGCTTAAAATAGTATCTAACATATACAGAACTAAGTTTTATTATATAAAGACTAAACAATATGTATCAATGAAACCAAATATATCAATTCTACGCAATAAATTATATTTTTGACATGAATTTTTGATATCGCTATCTGGTACCGAATTTATGATGCATATTCATATAGATAGATACTCGTTACAAATATATACAAATTATTTACACAATTTACATATAGTGCACTTAATGGGATTTTTTATTATGTAAAATATAGTGGAGCTCACAGCCGCTCTCATAAAAAAAAGAAAATAATCTCAAATATATGCATATTTATAATTTATATGTTAGAATCTCACTTCCACCCATTTCCCTTACCACCGTTGCTAAAAGGGTCGCGTTTTCCACTAACAACTGAGCTCCATCAACCCAACGCTATGTTATTATGATGCAATGTTAATTGTGGCAAACACGTTGAAATACGTAACTTCACTCGTTAACTTACATATTTTATATACGTTAGGCAGTGTAGTTTGCGTGTATGCGTGTTCAAAAGCGTGTTTTGGTTGATCCCCTAGCGATTTCATTGTAGAATTTTGTGTAGGTACCTACCTACCTACATACTGAAAGACTTTTTGTTATAATATTATTTAAGCTAGGGGAATGTTATATGAAAGTTGTATTTTGTGAAATATTTTTCATTTATATGTTACTTTTATTAGCTATGATATTATGATGATATTATTAAATGTATTAAACTGCCATAGGGTCACCGTCTCAATGTTGAAGTGATGATTATGATTGTGGGTTCGATTCCCGTGTGGCGTTTTAAAATAAGGCGATGAATTCCCCAAGTCCACCGACCTAATTTTAACTTGACACTATTACACCATTTCAAGTTGACAGACGGACAACTACGGGATCTTATAAAGGTTTTTTTTATAGTTTTGTACCTCAACAGCAAAAGACAAAACTAATTTCATCATTTCGTCTACTTTCCTAAAGGCCTAAAGACCTAACTAATCCTAGGCTATAATAAAAACCATTTATTACAAGTATAATATCCTACGGTAGTTGTAGTATGTCCACTTGTCCAGTAATTTTCGGTAATATTTTAAGGTGACACTTGCGACTGGTGGAATGGGCAATAATCAGATACCTAACAGATGCCTGCTTGAGAATGTTCAAAGAATATTAAGTGGATGTGGCTGATGAAGGTAGGTATCAAAAGTTACTTTCTTTACTACTTTTAAAGGAAAAAGAAAATTAGTGATAGAATCACTGGTTTCATTATTTAGATATTTTGTAACGTATGATTGTTTTTCGTGACATTATATTTATTTAGTATTTCCGGTAAATTTAAGTTCAACCACTCCCATAAGTTTAGAAAACTAGGATCTTACAATACTAGCGTTCCTTTCTTTTCCCTGCTAGACGCAAGAGATGCTTGAAGTTAGAAAGAAATATATATTTTGGGATGTAACAGGGTAGGCGGTGGATTAAGACTAAGACCCTCCGTTTCCAATTTTTTTACACAATTTTCAAGATATTGTGTGACGAGCGACGGAACTTAACGCCTTTGAACTTAGTGTTAAGACACTGCGTTCCCAATATCACACTCCCACTTTCTGCGGAAACCAACGCCGCTGTTTGCTTCGTTACCAGAGCGAGGAAATAAAATTATTGACTATTTCACTGTGCCACTTACCTCAATGGTGCTACCGTATTAAAAAATAATTTCTTTGTACACAATTTTAAAGGCCGTAACTAAAATGTACCGCATCTATAATCTTTCTAGACTTTGCCAGCGCTCGCCACTCGAGCACATGACGGATGGGCGCGGGTGCGGTTGAGTCGCGTGACAAATGTTGCCGCAACTCAGTCGAAGCGAATACTATACGATACGATATCCTTAGTGTTATAATTATACGAATACTATACGATACGATACGATATCCTTAGTGTTATAATTATACGAATACTATACGATACGATACGATATCTGTTTATGTTATCATTGTAATAGTAGTTTATATTTTAGAAAAAAGAAGCCAGTATGGTACAGTGGGGCGGTGTCTGTTTAAGGCAACGGTTATGAGTTCAATCGCTCGGGAAAATTATAATATTTAACTAGGTATTAGGTGCATGGCGCTTCGTCCTCGTTATATAATGGAAATAAGTAAAAGTTGTGTAGAACACATAACATGTGTATTGTGTTACATAGCAAGCTAGGCAGAGGGAACCTGGGAACCTAGTGTTAAGATACTCTGTCCCCATTTTTCGCCAAATTATCGATGGTTGTGGAACTTAACACCGAGCATTGCTTTGCAACCAAACCACCTGTGTTGAGTTCTGCCGCTTTCACACAAGTCACAATTAACCGAAAATTGGACGTAAAGTGAGAAGTGGAAAAAATGTGAATCTACAATTTGGATTTGAACCTACACTTACATACCACTACCTCCACATTCAATGAAACACTTCCCATTTCCACCACGAACGCGGCTGTTATACTTAAAAATAAAAATTTAAAAGTAAACATTAGTAAGCATTACATTTTTGTAATTAAATTATTAAAAATATACACTAAAGCAATTGCCCTCTTTAAGTATTTGCTATGTAAGTTATAAGCACGTTATAATTTTGTTGTGAAATAAAAAATAAAGTTTGTTTAAGCACAGTACGCTGTTAAAACATTTCAATTATAAAAGTACATACTTCAGACGTCATTTAAAACCATTTAAAAGGATTCGTGTTTCAAATATATGGTAAATGTGGTTTATAAATTAATTAGAATTACCTTTTTTTTCAGTTTCGTGCTGTATCCCGCATATAGCAGGTTAAGTAGTGGTAAGGTTCTCCGCTCTCTGACCGAATTCGAAACATTTTTTGTAGATGGCGAAATACAATGCCGTACATCCTATATCTTATAAAACAAAGTCGCTTTTTGTGTCTGTCTGAACTTTCTAACTCTTCTTCTTCTAAACCACCCCACGGATTTGTATGCGGTTTTCACCATTAGGTCAAGTATTTCTCAGGGAAGGTTTATATATAGTTTATTATTTGTACATTCTTATGTAAATTAACATAAATACGATAAATGTGTATAAAGTCCTACCCGTTGAGACACTTTCGCGCATGCGCTGCTTTAATGGTAAGTACTACATGAAAAAAATGTACTGCAGTATTGTTCCTCTTAATAAGATCTACAAAAAAGTCCGCGAGAGCATATTTTTATCTTTTAAGGATAACGTGTAGTGATCATATTTCTGTCTAAAAATAGTAATTTCAATATATTTTTTATTGTGAGTCATATTTTTCCATAATGGTATTAATCCTTATCCTTTAAAATACTCTATTAATTTTCTACGTTAAACGAAGATAAAATTTGCTTTTTACACAATTTCGAAATTGCGAATAGTTTTAGAGAAAAACGCATTTAATTGTTGACACATCCCGCCGTTGACACATCAGCTGTATGTTACTCAAGTTTCGCTTATCCCTTACTCTCAGCATATAAATAAGTATATTAGTTACGTTGGCCATTTAATGTAGACCAAAGCTGTCGTTTACTGCTTTTCATTTTAATAAGTACTTTAGAAGTTGTTACAATATCAAAAAATCCTTGCTGCGAAACAGCTCGCCACTCGCCATGCGTCCGCCGCGCCCGCCTGCCTTACACGCATCGGTGGTTCAGTGGTAGAATGCTCGCCTGCCACGCGGGCAGCCCGGGTTCAATTCCCGGCCGATGCATTCTATTTAATTTACGTCACAGGCAGCCACGTAGTGCTTGCTTTTCATCAGGTACAGAATACCCTCTTCAGCATTAACCAACAAGCTCGAAAAAAAAACCCGCCTGCCTTTATAGCAACGAAGATTTAGATGCGTTTGCACGTATGGGATAATTCGAGTTGAATGTATTATTTAATGTCATTTAACTATCTAAAAATAATAATTTAAATATATTTTAATAAGTACTTGAAAAGATTAGTAGCACAGATTTAAAATTACGGTACCTACTACAAAATCCTTGCTGTGTAAAACAATTGGAAAATCGTTATTGAAACTACGAAAATGCGGGTTGCATTAGGGTTTAATTAATTTTCACATTATTTTAAGTGCTTTGCAAACATACATTATATGAATAATCCAGTAGTAAAAGCGGGCGAAGCCGCAATAGGGTCGCTAGTTGCTAATAAAATTTATTAAAATACATCAATTGTATGTACCATCATAATCTTATGTATAATTTATACAGATATAATTTAGACAAAACGTAGATAGTAGATTTAAAAACTTATGCAAGAATGACTCAATTCTAAATATTGAAGCTCTTAGCTCTTATAGATTTGTACAAAAAAAATCTAATACTCGTTATTCAATTAAGTAAAGAGGCCAATCCCGGTACTTCCAACCCTACTAATTACCAAACTAGAGGACTATATAATGGCGAGAGTTTCATCGAAACCCTCTTATTCATTTTGTTATTGATAGATCGTTTTCATATAATCATGGTTTTGAGTGTTATTTCTATAGAATAATGCAATACAAGGTCTACTCTAGGTTTAGTCTTTTTTACCATTATGCGAGAAAGGCTAGTAAAAGTTGTAAAAAAGTAAAATGTTTCTATTTTATTAAGAAAGTGACTGTAAACGTGACGGTTGTGGGTTCGATTCCCATGTGGGGGAATGAAATACCTAATATTTTCATTTCCTCGCTTTGGCAACGCTTTGGCTCTACCATTCAGGACGGAATGCCTCAAGAATTCGGTTGAAAGTCCGTAACAATTTGGAAAAAAGCTTTCTCATTCAACCTACTGACATGTCAAACCTAAACTTTCTAAGTCCAGTAGATTTATTTGTATGTTGTCGATAGGTAGCGCACATACTCAATAACGGAAGAATTTTATATACATAAAGATTTTTCGTTCATCATCGTTATTTAAACAAATCAAATTTTCCATATGTTTTGAAATAATTATTATTACTGGATAAAATTTGTTTTGCTTACAATAAAACTACTTCACCAAGCAGTATTAGAACCCACTTGCATCGCCCCTTTCCTAATTACATCATAGAGGAAGCAAATTTTATTAAAGGTGATATTTCAATAGAAAAATGCAATAAACTGGATGGTACCCTTGGTTGGGCATATAATTGCATATTGATAGTTATTTATGGTGTTTCCGCCATGTTTATTCGTTGGTCTGCGTTTAATGGTACTGTGGTGGACGATTATGAACGGTTTTATATATATGGGTACCTTTGAAATTTTATCCCCATTTTAAGATCGAGGGTGATTGAGATATGGCGTGTAATGTAAAGAGTGGTTATTACTTTATAGTCTCTTTTGATGTATTGAGATTGTCGTAGCACAGAGGGACTGTGCAGTACACAGTGGTTTAATTGGTTGTCACTTGGGAATAACGTTCTTATTTATACGCTCTCGTAGATAAATTGCGTCTCAAAAAATAAGCGAAAGTGGGGAACGTAGTGTCTTAACTCAAGGCTTTAAATACGACACTTGTGGATTCCCATACAGAGGAATGACACATTTAATATTTTCAGTTCTTTAGTATGGTGAATCGCGGCGTTGACTTCAGCCACTCAACACGAATGCCTCCAGATTAGGCGAAAAGTGGAGAACGGAATTATCGTAATGATAACGGAGTATTTCAAAACTAGGTTCCTAGTTTCCGTACGCCTACCCTGCTTTAAAAATATACTAAAACATATAAGATGGTAAAATCATCTCTATAAAATTACCTTCCCTCATTGCACTGCATTCTTTCAAAGTGGCATCGCAAGAAATATGGCGTTATTTATATTAAATTACTCCAGGGGTTGGCTGTTGTTATGAGATATCTGCAGTTTAGTACTATTACGTCTGTACGCGTTTCTCTTACTGGTATGCGAATAGAATTTGTATGCAGCATCTGTCTAGCAGTACCATAATTGACAGATCATAATTTCATATTTAATGTTTTTATATTTTTTTAATTTACAGATTCAATTAAAAAAAAACCGCTTCATGCTGTATCCCGCAGATAGCAGGATATATAAAGGGAACCTAGTGTCAGTTCCCCACTTTTCAAGCTCAACAAGAAAATCCAAAACTTGTATGTATTTTATTTCCTCAATCATCATCCAGGGGAACGTAACGCAAAGTACCTCTACAATCGCTATCGACATCTCCGATTCACAGAAGTGGCAAAGTTTTCGCATAAATTACGCGATAAACGAAAATATTGTCTTCGGCATATTTTCTCAGTTGAAGATAATAAGTTTTACCCAAACAATGGAGTCCATGGAACTTCATTACGCGAGGTCCATCTCAATATGAATGAATTTATAGCGTTAGCGACTGTTTTATTTAGCAATACAATAAGGAAAATATTACTTTCTATGTAATATTAATAATTTGTGTATAACCAAGGATTTTTGTATTTATGTTGTTTTTATTTCACGGTATTGCTCTATAATATATTTTCTTTTAATTTTATTCTTATGTATTTAATATATTAGATTAGAAGCCGTCTAGTTTTAAGCTCAACTTACAAATACGTACAAAGAAGTGTAATAATATCAGTGTAAGTGTACTAATGATACAAAATTTTTTCATTTGTCACTGAGTAAACTTCGCAGGAAAATTAGCAGCAGGGAAAAATTAATAAATAAAAAAAGAGCTTCACCCTGTATCCCGCACTCAGCAGGGTAGGCAGATGTAACCTAGTGTTAAGACACTCCGTTCTCCACTTCCCGCCGAATTCTGGAAGCATTGCGGGTTGGGTTGTCCACTCCCTAAAGGTTCTCGGATATACCGACGCGCGAATACCACACTGTAACGACGGCACCCTATATCTGGTCCACACGCAGGAGGAGAAGAGGCAGCTGAAAGACCAGGGATATGGAGCTGGAGCAGGTTCGCGAGTCATGACTATCCATGAGGCTCAGGGGCAGACCTTCGCAGACGTCGTCATCGTCCGAACCGGACGCGCACGGATCCGAGTACATGAGAGCGTCTCTCACGCAGTCGTCGCAGTGACGAGACACACCAACACCTGTGTCTATTACTCTGACGATGGCGGTGACGCAATAGGCAACTTCATCAGCCGAGCGGTGGGCGCTTCATTTACGGAGGTGGTGGAGGCGAACCTAAAAGGGGCAATGTCACAAAGAGACGATAGGGTGATAGAGGCACTGATCCAAAAACTTAAGGAAGGCGTTCTGCATAAGCCAGGCCAAATCTAAAATTCCACACCTATATACATAATAATTATACAAAAGACTATAATAATTATACAAAAGACTCTAATAATTATACAAAAGACTATAATAAAAAAAAAAAAAAAAAAAAAAAAAAAAAAAAAAAAAAAAATAATTGTCGGTAGGGTCTCATCCAACCCCTCTAGTATAAGCTCTAGATATAAGTACAGTTTAAATTGTCCCAAAATTAAGTACGCCACATTAAAA
>HE669196.1:0-44414 GCA_000313835.2 Heliconius melpomene melpomene | reverse complement strand
TACTATAATAATATATGTAAAAAAAAAAAAAAAAATTGTCGGTAGGGGTCTCATCCAACCCCTCTAGTATAAGCTCTAGATATAAGTACAGTTTAAATTGTCTCAAAATTAAGTACGCCACATTAAAAGAACTTTCTTAAAATAAAAAAAGGCACGGGCAACTATGAGCCCGTGGATGTAGTTTTTTTTAAAAAAAAAAAAAAAAAGCATTGCGGGTTGAATGGCGCAAATCAAAGCCGCGCTTGTTTGCCTCGACAACAGAAATGAAAATATACATTTAAATAAATATTTCATTTCCTCGAATGGGAATCGAATACACTACCTGTCTCGTTTACACACTTTACAGGCAGCCTCAAAAGTGGTCTAGGAAAAATAAATGAATAAATATAAAATTTGTTTTATTTACTTATTAATTGTTATATATTTGTGTCATTGTATGTGTACTTATGTCATTGTAAATTAAATTTAAGCGTAGACATTCTATACCTGTATGTTTATTACTTGTACGATCATGGTACCCAGGATAACCATTATCACACATTTATAATTTCTCATAATTCTTTGAAATGAAAAAAATGTTAACACAAAAAATATTAATAAAATATAATAGCTTCTCTGCTGCCATGCATGGAAACGAGTAAACATAAAAAAAAAGAATAGTATAATTTCCACCAGATACGAGCATGTACAGCAGAGACACTAAGCGTCAACGGCATGCATAAATCAGGCCAACTACTCACATAGTCCATTTACGCGTGAAATAGGAGCTTTATGTGTATTACTCAGACTGAGAATATTTAATATGTTTGTCTGTGTTCATTATACGAGGAACAATACTGGAAGTAAATAATGTTAATTAGAAAAAAATTGTTCGTGTTTATTTAAGTTGAATGTGAAATGTGTTAAGTTTACTTAGAAATGACTTATGTAAATTAAAATTTTTAGTGAATGACGTTATTTATTAAAGCGTTTTTACGCTGTATTCCGTATATAACATGGTTGACTGAGGGAATCTGGGAATCTAGTGTTAAGGCGATTTCCCGCTTCCACAACAAAATTCGCCTAATATTCCAGGCATTGCGTGACGAGTGGCAAAACTCTCTAGGAAATGAAAAAAAATCATTCCCCTAAGTTGGATTCGAACCCACAACCATCGCGTTTTCATTCAAATACTATTATAATCTTGCAGCTGAGAAACAATAAGTAAAAATATTACATTTTCATATACAAATAGTACAGTTGATATCTTTAACAAAACAACTGTTATCTAGCCGCAGAGTTATTTATGTATAGAGGTCGCTAGTCCGACGCTCTACGTTTCATAATATATTAATCTTTTGGACAGTTTCAAATATTTGTCCTTTGAATTGAACATGTTTTATTTCTTTGAAATATTTTTATTATTATAATAATTTGGTTTAAATATATTAGGACATAAAAATGAATAAAATGAAAATGATATCTTTGAAATTGAAAATTAATTTTAAAATAATACAGCAAATTTTAATTGTTTTTATTTTATTCTAGCTTTACGCTGTATCTCGCATATAGCAGTGTAGGCATAGGAAATAGTATAATGCCACTCATTCACTCACGCGTTCCTCATTTTTCGCAAAATTCTCGAGAAATGCGTGTTAAGTGGTGGAACTTAACGCCGTGCTTTGTCTTGTTACTTGAACGGGGAAATTAAATAAGTTCATTTCCCCTATTCAGAAGCGAAAGGTAATAAATTCAGGAAGAACAAATTGAAAATTTTACTTTATAGAGCCATGTTTTAATAAGTCAATCGTTTCGATTTACCCTACTGTATCTACGGTCAAAGTTTCCTCGGACACTTAGCCTGTGTCATGGTATGATACGCAACATCAAGTTATTTACTTTTGACCACGCGGGCGAAGCGACAGCAATTAAAAAAGTTGTCTCTAAATAAACAGTTATAAGAAATCACTAAATAATTTTAAATCTATTTACACCACAAATCACAAAATTTCATTAAACAACATAAAACAAAGAAAATCCAATCCAATTATATATACATATGTAAATCGTCATATTTCTACCAAGTTCGCATAATAGAGTGCGACAAGTGAAAAACTACAGCGTTTCCTCTGTTAAAATGGCCCATAACTCTGGCGCGGTCGGGTTTGCATTTCCTCGAGGAGCGGGCCGTGTCTGCTAGATTTATACGCCACTCGCGGAAATTGACCGCTCACGTGCTTTTATTAATAAATAAGTTTTAAATATTGGTATGGTAGATTCGATTTTTTGGGCTATTTCTAATTACTTTTTAAAGGTAGTCAGTATATTTGGTAAAAAGAACTGCGCTATTACAATTTAAAATATAAAAGTTTTTAAAATAAAGAAAGAGTGTTCTTTGCACAGTTTCTGCTTCTGGTCTTTTTCGTTTTTGCAAATTTTTGATTGTCAAATATTGAAGAAATATTTTTTTATTTTAGCAGATACTGGGTAGTGCAAATTCAGGACGTTAAAACAATGTTAAAAATTAAAGTTAAAATAAATAATGTAAGCAATGTGACGTTTAGTCCCGCCACTCAACAAGCATTTCTTCGAGAATTCTGCGGAAAGTGGGGCAAGCAAGAGTCTTAGTGGAAACGGAGTGTTTTAACACTAGCTTAACAGACTCTCTCTCTATGTACAGGATACTGCGTGAAGCTAAAAAATATCTTAAACTTAACAATCGAACATAAAATTAACTTTTATAGACACAGAGAAAAGTAGTAACAACAGAAAGTTAATACCAGTTTAGGAAAAACTTTGTAGATGATTTGATGAACGTTAGTGAGTTGTTCTATGGTATGTACGAGTATATTATACAGAAATTGAAAATATGAACTAACAGATAGAAATTTCTTTGTTTCTTGGCTGTTTCAATTCTTTTGTAATAAAATAAAAAATACATCCTTATTAGTGATTTCATACAAAAAAGATTTAAATCCAAAATTTGGCTAGTAACTAATTGCTAATCTTTTCAGGAGATTTTAAACAGATTTTTTTTATTAAATTTTGATAAACGCGACTGACTCTATGATAGCTATACATACATAAAAAAAAACACAAAAAAATGTAATTTTCCTGTTCAACTTGAGTTTATATCAAATGGTGCTCATTTCAACGAATCGCCGTCCGACGTTGACAAACCTTTTCGAATGAGAAAGATGTATTTTGCCCCGATAAAATTCGGGCTGACGGCCGACTATAAATTTCTTCGCACATTGCTGATTCCCTTTTGGCTCAAACGTTTAACTTCGAGTTACAACCGAGATTTATACCTTGGGAGTATTTTGTGCTCTTATTTACTTACAAAGCTGAGGAAAAGTTGTTTTTTTAAAGGCTGATGTTTTATATATAAGTAAGTACATCTTTAAAGTTGTTGCTGTTCTTGCTTTTGCTATGATCATCAATCAAATTATAACATACTTTTATTGGTAATTTCAGTATTTTTATAACTCTTTACATATACTAAAGTAGTTTTAAATATTACTACCACTTTCTCTCGAGGTCCAATTCGAGATTACTCTGGAGTATCACAAAATAGACAGAAAATAAGGAAAAGAATGACCCAGAGTTTTTGTTTCCATATAGGGGACAAGTTAGGTAAAATACAAGTACGGGAAAAGTAAAGCAAATAACGAAGTTAAGTATGCAGAAAAACAATAGTTCTTTTAAGTTTACCATTTTGAACTAACGATGCAAACCCCTCCTCAGTAACTAAGGGTGCCTTCACATAAATAAAACGAGAAACTTAACGCCAAATTAAACCACAATTTGTCGCTAGGGTGAATAAATTTTCACCAATATGCCTAAGTCTGAGTGAGATATTATATCAGTTTAACACCTTATTGCTGTGACAAGTATTATTTTAAGATTAATGGAGACTGTGTTTTGAAACAACATAGATTTCATGGTGATGGCAAAAATTTGCAAAGTTCAGAAATCTGACTCCATCATTGCTAGGCGTGGACCCGGTGTGAGAATAATGCCTTTGGAGAGGGAAACGATAGTAGCCATAGCCTTCACTGGGAATGCTGACGGAAAACAATATACCTTAAATGTAGATCTTTTTCGTGGAGATGTTCATCTTTTACTTAGAATCGAACCCATAACCGATACGTTTATAGTTAGACGTTAGCCCATGCTACAAGGGCATCAAAAAATAATATTTCTCATAAAAAACACAGTAATAAAGATACCTTTACAATTAACACGAATAATTTGAAGGAAACATGATGATATTATATAAAATTAATATTTCATCCATCTTCCGCTTTTGATCCCACTAAAGCAGCGTAAGAGATTAAGCTTCTTAACAGAAGAAAGGGCCTTTGTGTTCCTCACTTTGTGATGATCATATTAAAAATATATTTTTCCGTAGAGGATAAGGTAGAATTATTACATATTAAAATATTTTTTTTATTTTTAATGATACTCAATCTCAGGGATACTTTCTATTTGGCTAGAAAAGTTCTAAAATTTCTTTATAAAATATAGATAAAAAAAATCTATTCCCACTTATTTACCCTTAGATCTTCCAAACTACACAACCGTTTTTAATGTAGGTTTCATTAATATCTTCGAAGGTTTACACGTACAACAAATGCATCATATTATACCACAAATCAAACTGCTTGGTGGCACGACTCTCGCTTTTCTCCGTTCTATCAACAGAAAAATTTTACTGACCTTAATTACGTACATACTTCCAGCCTCATTTTAACTAAAATATGATATTTCTTCTACACTACATATATAACTCATTCAACTTCTTCCGAAACACTGAACAAAGAGCTTTAAATTCAAACTCGAAACATACTTACTTCAAATAGACTTGCAAGAACTTAAATCGACAATTTAACTTAAAAGAGTAAGGGTTATTATTTCACTGCAAATCTACCCTTGTCTTGAAGTTCTTTTGATATGTAGTGAGTTTGTTAATCATTTGCTTTATTCTTTTAACTCGAATGATAGTTATATTTATTCAGAAAAAAAATCAGCTTCACGCTGTATCCCGTACACAACAGGGTAGGCAGAGGGAACCTAATGTTAAGACACTCCGTTCCCCACTTTCTGCCGAATTCTGAAGGCTTTGCGTGTTAAATATTTATTCAGAGGTCATCGTAAAACAGTGGTACAGTCTAATTGTTAACGCGACGGTTGTAGGTTCGATCGCCACTCAGGGAATTGTTTAAAACCAGCCGTTTTGCTGTTTTTTTACATATTTAGCTTATTATCTATCTATTAACATAATATCTTTTACAATTATATAATCTACAATACTTATGTTAAGAAAATTTTATTAATAGTAACTTCCTTTTAAACTACTAATTAGTGTTCACAAAGAAATAAACAATCGTAAGGGCTTAAACCCTCAAAAATCAATCTGTTCAACTCAAGCGGAGTGTCTTGACACTAAGTTTTCTTCTCCTATATGCAAGATAAAGCATGGGGCTGAAAATAGTTAAAAAACAATATCACGCTCCACTTGTATGATAGAAACAATTTCAATTTAGGTATTTCCGGCTATAAAATTGGTACGTGATATAAACGAGACAAATAAGCGGATCGCCACGCTAGGCTTTGTGATCATAAATAGGTTTCACAACTGTGTTAGTGGTCATTGTCTCGTATATTCGAATGTAGGGGAAAATGCTTTTATAATTATTATAATACTAATATATTTTTTTTTTTGTTGTGTGATGAGTCGCGGAACTTAACGTCGCCATCATACGAGTATACTTAAATACTAGATGTAAAATTTTGCCAAAGCAAATTACTTAAATTACAAATGTAATATAACTTAGTGGGTCATTAAACTACCCTATCCATAACTCAAACTATTACTGACCCTCAGTAGAAGTGTTTATAATATTTCTTCAATGGACCCTAATTGTGTTGTCAGCCTCTCGAACAATTTATTCTGAAACTTGCCATAGATTAATATTATACTATAGTGTATAGAAAATAGTCATTATATTTCTATGTCCTCTTAGTAGATTAATTCAGATTCAGATTAATAATGGAAGTTTCCATTTTACGCAAGTAAATTTAAATTAGTTCTTCCATAAACATTTTACTTATACCTATTTATTATAATGTAGTACAACACGTAGTGTTAAATAAATGATCAAAAATTAAATTAAATTTAAGCTTAAAGCGCTTAGTATATCCTTCTATCAATACATTACTCTATACCATGACCTCCGAATTATAGTCCAAGAGACGGAGTGTGAAAAGTGGCAGATGTTGTTAACGTAATTTAGATAATAGTTTGTGTAAATAAATGGCGGAAACTCGATAAGGGCAAGTTAGAGGGACCGAGTGTATTATGTGGGATAGAATTCCTTGGTAGCATCTGTTGTATTTCGCAACTTAATGCAATCGTATTTTAACGATTATGTCTTGGACTATATAGCTTACATCCTGAAGATACCTTAATATTTGTTAAAGGGTCTATGAGTTAATACATTAAATTTGAACTAAAACGATCTAAAAAAATAAAAATTAATGAATGTTACCCCTTAATAAATAAATTTTCCCGTTTTTATCACAGTACCAATTTTTTTAATAATAGAAGCGTGTTACATTTTGATAGCGGGAAGAAAAGAAGGTGTTGAATGCTTAATTATACCATCAGTTTAGTAAAATTTTTTTTGGACTTTGAAAATTTCACTGAACTTGACTACTTTTACATATACTTTAATGCAAAAAAACCATTTAAAATAAATCAAGACGCCTAATACTTACAATATTCGCTAAATAAGTTTCCTCGAAGTAACAAGTACAATTCATTATCCGAGCAGCAATCTATCAACGATAAACTCGGCCCGCGTTAGAGTAAATTGATTTTATTTAAATTTCTATTAAACCTTGTTACTGGGGCTTGGGGAAAAGCAAAGATTTTCGGCAGTAGTTTTTATTAGCCTTTGTGGCTATTAATGAAATTACGCAGAATTTTTTTTTGTTTGTTTTCTTTCACTAATTGGATAATATTAAAAATGGGAAGTTCAAGGTTTAAAAGCCTTAAGAATACTGAATTTCCTTTATCCCGAAAGGCTTTGACTTTGAGACATTGGTGGCAAAAGTTTACTCCACGTTTTGAGCTATCAGAGAAGATAAGGGAAATCTTTTTTGCTTTACACTTTTCCTATAGCATTGCAGAGAACCTAGTATTAAGAAATATATTTTCGAGATATCACACATTAAGCGGCGGAACTTAACGCCGCTTTTATCTCACCAGTGCGGGATAAATAAAAATAATTCATACCTCCAAAAGCCGATTTCCACGTCCATCACCCTTACAACCAGGCACTGTACCCCTGCGCCAACACGGCCACACACATTTCATTAGCAAAATAAACTTTTCAATATATTCATTTAATTCGCTCGCCTCGTAATTTTGTACGTAAATCACCGCTATCGCCTTTATTAAAATAATTTACAGTTAAAATCAACTTCGGGGGTAATTTAATGTTTCATGACTGGTATTTGTTTTTCATAATGGCAATAAATTTGCGTTTATAATGTTTATGTTGCTCTTAGATTATACATATACATTTTTAATTTTTTTTTTATTTAGGCTCTATCCTGTACATATCAGGGTAGGCCGTAGTGTTAACACTAGAGAAACTAATAAAGAAAAGAGTACAGAGTGTTTTCTCACTTGATTATTCCAATACCAAGTTAAAAAAAAATTCAAAATAACCAAAGCCACAAGTATCAGCGACAAAATTACATAATTACCTATTTATGGCCTCCGAAAATCTGATTCGTTCGGAACATCTGTTCATTCTATTAATTATTGTGATTAATTAGAGAAACGAGCGAAAAAAAAGCGATAAAATGGTCTAAGTTGTCGGCGAAATTACTTTTTTACAGCTTCTTGGTACAATGATTTATCGTTGCGGTGGGCTCAGCAATGCGATGTTGTTATCCATCATCATGTGATAGGGTGACCACAGGACGAGGGATCAAGGGACATGGTGAAACATTTTGTGAGTTAATTAATTTATAAATGTGTGTTGTTTTATTATGCGGCTTCGCCCGCTTAAAGGCTATTATACATTATAGCCAAAATTTATATTATTTACGAAATTTCTACATAAATTGAAGCAAATTTTGTTATTCTGATTATATATCAGCTATATTTCTGTTAAGTTTTTGCATGAAAGTGGAACATACATCTATTCCTCACAATTTTTTACATTTCAGAATAGAATGTTCTAGCTGCTTGCCCTGCTATAAAGCGCAAAACTAAAAACAATATAAATCTTACCCTATGGGACGAAGTCGTTAGGACTAACATATTGTTATTTTCTTTATTTTCTAAACAGAATAGATAAATCATATAGAACATATATTAAAAATACAATAATATTTGGAGATTGTAATTCAGGTATATTGCTATACCTGAATTACAGTCGCCCTACATCTGTTTTGCCATTAATTAATATTAATTGCAGTATTATTATAATGATTTATAACAACGGGTTTGATTAGTAAATATATATTGTTATATGTTTATTAGAGCATTCTAAGAACCTTGTAATTTTGAGATGCTGTATGACTTGAGCTAAGAGACCGTTGCTAAGCAACGATTTGCAAAGTTTCTTGTTAGAAAACGTCACCCAAAATGAGCTTGCTTAATGCATCTCTCTATTGAAAACTGAAAATAATTTCATAAATATATTTAATAAATATTCGTATAGTTCAAGCGGGCGTAGCCGCGTTCGGGTCCAGTTATAACATAAAATAATAAGTCTTGGATTTCTAGCTAGCCTAGTTTCGTCTGATCGTCTATCAGTAAGAGAAGAGTTTCATATATTAGATATATAGTATAAGTATAATATATAAACAATTCTAGCAACTAAAAGGTCATGCTAAATATATAAATGAATAAACTAATAGTATTTTTTCTTATGAACACAATTTCTTTTCTAAGTGACACGTGAGATCGAGTACAGCTTTGCGTGCTCCGTTAAATTGCTTCTTACAATAAGTATTATTTTTCTGCTAAAATAATGTATTAATATAAATGTATTATATTAATTATTTGTTGGTAATTTATAACAAATTTATTTTTATCTGGCAAAATATAATGGAATATTACATATATCCATATTTTTTCTAATTTCAGCCCAAACTCCTAATTTCGAGAATGCTCGTTAGCTTAACTCAACGCTACACTTACGGTATATTAAAATATTAAAATCAAATCCACACCTAATATCCCTAGAATCATACAGTGCCACTGTACCACGAAGGTTTCGTAAACACATTTGTCCCATATCCTCTGTAGTTTTAATTTCATCCAGGTCTTGCTAACCTCATAAGTTTATCCCTCGTCAGTAAACACGACCATTCTAACTTGATCTCTTCAAAATTTTTATAGAATTAAAAAATCAGTACAAAAATGTTTTCTTAGTTCAGTAAAATTTCGTGGCAGAGGTTTAAATAAAATGGTCAGGGAATAAAAGATGTTTAGCATTTGTCATTGGTTTGTTAGGCGTGTGACACGGGATGACGAGGGGCCCACCGTGTGTATATTTGGTACAGGCATTCAAATCCGTTACATTTCTGGCAATTTCTAAGGTCAGTTTAATGAGGTATTACAAAATTCTGATATTTCCTGTACATTTTGTATGAATATTTTGCTTGTATGTTCATTTCTAAAGAATAAAAGACTTAAGTATCATATTTATATGGTTGTGGTATATATAACCAGAAGAGTTTATTTAACTGAATGAACTTATCTCAGGAACTACTAACTCGGGTTAATTTCTATATAATATATATAGCTCTTTCTTATTACCATTTGATTGAGAACGCAGACGCGTATGAAATCTAGTAATCTAGTAATATATATATAAATTTTTAGTTACTGAATAATTGACAGACAAGGCATAGGCGAAAATTTTCGTTGCCAGCAATGTACCCAAAGTGGACGCTCACACAATATTATTAAAATAGATTTTTGGCGAAAAGTGAAGAACGGAAGTGTCTTAATGGGAACGGAGTGTCTGAGTGTGTCTAACTTAGTGTCAAGTTCCCAGGTTCCTTCCGTATACAGCGTAAACCTAATAAAATGTGACTAAAGTACGGTAGTACGTTATGTCAATGTTAACTAACGTGTAATGTTAACTAACCTACCATTTGTCAACGCGGGTAAAGCCGGAGAGAAAAACTAGTAGCTGATATTGTATAATCTTAACTACTGTGTAAATTGAACCTGCGATCCTTGTTAATAACTAAAATGTTGTACCATAACCGCAAATAATAGACTGTGATAAATTATTGTTCTTAACAGATGGAAACTTTCACAATGAACAACTGACAAATGTCTGCTTTAGTTATATCTTCTCGTACTCTTGAATATTACAACTAGTATAAAAGCTCTATAAATTATATTATACTAGCGACCCCCTTGCGGCTTCGCCCGCTTTTACTACTGGATTATTCATATAATGTATGTTTGCAAAGCACTTAAGATAATGTGAAAATTAATTAAATCTTAATGCAACCCACATTTTCGTAGTTCCAATAAGGATTTTCCAATTGTTTTACTCGGCAAGGATTTTTTAGTAGGTATCGTAAATTTAAAATATATTTAAATTACTATTTTTAGATAGTTAAATGACTATTTTTAAACGGAAGAAATTATAAACAAAAACCTACCTACAAATAACTACTACAAAAAATATGAAACCAAATATATCGCGCTGAAATAATACATTCAACTCCAATTATCCAATACGTGCAAACGCATCTAAATCTTCGTTGCTATAAAGGCAGGCGGGGTTTTTTTTTCGAGCTTGTGGTTAATGCTGAAGAGGGTATTCTGTCCCTGATGAAAAGCAAGCACTGCGTGGACGCCTGTGAGAAAAATTAAATAGAATGCATTGGCCGGGAATCGAACCTGGGCCGCCCGCGTGGCAGGCGAGCATTCTACCACGGAACCACCTCATGACGCGCTTGTATAAGCAAAACGTCGCGGGGCGCGTTTCACAGCAAGGATGTTTTGATATTGTAACAACTTCTAAAGTACTTATTAAAATGAAAAAACAGTAAAAGACGGTTTTGATCTACATTAAATGGTCAACGTAACTAATATACTTATTTATATGCTGAGAGTAAAACTTAAGTCGGCACAGCTGATGAGTCAACGGCGTGATGTGTCAACAATTAAATGCCGTTTACTCTAAAACTATTCGCAATTTCGAAATAGTGTAAACAACAAATTTTATCTTTGTTTAACGTAGAAAATTAATAAAGTATTTTAAAGGATAAGGATTAATACCATTATGGAAAAATATCCCTCACAATAAAAAATATATTGAAATTAGTATTTTTAGAGAGAAATATGATCACTACACGTTATCCTTAAAAGATAAAAATATGCTCTCGCTGACTTTTTTGTAGATCTTATTAAGAGGAACAATACTCCAGTACATTATTTTCATGTAGTACTTACCATTAAAGCAGCGCATGCGCGAAAGTGTCTCAATGGGTAGGACTTTAGACACATTTATCGTATTTATGTTAATTTACATAAGAATGTACAAATAATAAACTATATATAAACCTTCCCTGAGAAATACTCGACCTAATGGTGAAAACCACATAAAAATCCGTTGGGTGGTTTAGAAGAAGAAGAGTTAGAAAGTTCAGACAGACACGAAAAGCGACTTTGTTTTATAAGATATAGGATTATTATTTATTATAAATATTATACGGTCGATGCCGTCGTAGCGTAGGCACAAGCAACGCAACAGTTATGAGTTCGATTCTCATTGGAAAGAATGAAATATTTCATATTTTAATTTGTACGCTCTGATAACAAGGTAAAGCGAGGCGTTAAGTTCTGCCACTCTTCACTCGTTCTCCACTCGTAATACCTTAAAAATTCGGCGGAAAGCGACAAACGGGTGAACGGAACCCTAAAAAGAACTATCTAACCTACTCGCAACTAAGTTTAATTATATATTTTTCATTTCCCCATTCACTATTACTGCAGTACAGGGTTCAAATTCGCGTGCGTTTTTAGTTTTACTTTGAAATTAGTAAGATTCAAGCAAGTTGGGCTTCACAAAGGCATATTTGTACTAGTCCGTTGAAAGTTAGCGCAACACTCGCTACGTCATTAGAGCGTGGAGTACGGCTAAGTGGCAAGTTGCAAGGCAAGCAGACGCGTTTTAGAAAGGAGGAGGAAAAAACAGAGACGTCAAGTTTCAGGAAAAGTGTGTAGTTTGTTGAGGATTATAGCAAAATGTGTGTGTATGAGAGAGTGGCATAGCGACTGTAAACGTGATGGTCGTGGATTCGATTCTTGTTAGACCAAGTGCTGCTATGAGTTACGTCACTCAACACAAAATGTATTTAAAATTGAAAATGTGAACACAGTGTTTTAACACTGACAAATCCTGCCCAATATGCGGTATACAGCTTGAAGTTAAAAATATGAGTGTGTGAAATGAACAAGAGGTTACGATATTAGTATAAGAATAATTTTATTACCGTAGTATAGAAGAAGTGTTTGTCTGTACGAGGGTGGTAATGTTCGATAATGATTCAACGAAAGATATTTTAATTATTTTCATTTGCCTGTCATAAGAAAATGAAAATAACCACCACCACTCAACATATAATATTCAAAAAATGGGACGTGAGTAACTTTCATAGAGTTTCATGTTTTGCATAAATAGGTCATGTAGTAAAAGAACAAAAAAAGATAACAAAGAGACCTGTCACTAGGTTTCCTATTAACTCTGCTATTGAAACCTGCTCATAAAAGTGCCGACATATTTTGTTCCTAAATGCAAAAATGTATATTCGTCGTGTATATGCTACAACTTTTAATAAAAAGGCCAACTCTATGATTGACATGCAGTTAGGTGAAGCTCCGCGTCAGGATTCCAAATAAAACTGACAACTTGACGTAGTCCACCAGCTTTAGTGTTTTGGATATCTATTTTTTAGTTTCACCATCGGGTTAGTTCGAAGGGACTACAATAGGTTATTTTTTTATATGACTATACAATTTTTACATGGCAACGTTTGGTATTGGACTTCATCACCTAGTACTTTATTTGTTTGACGCACTGAAATAATAAAAAAGAAACTATTAAAAGTCACTAATATATATTTTATAATATTTTAGATATATCGTTGATTGTGATTGTGTGAGGATTTGCATATAAAATTTGTATTCACGTTCATAAAAAAATACTAGTAAACTAAAACTTAGTATTTTAGCCCCACAAGTGAAGTCACCCACAAGTTTCCCCCAGATTCGGTGATAAGTGTCATTACATTCGTCTCGCCTTCCCATCGAACCCTTATTTGTTTGGTCTCTCCGTACAAGCGATTTGCTATTAAAATTTTTTCACCATAGGCTCTAAACAACCGTCAAGTTTGAGCATTAAAGTTTAAAATTCCACCTATTTTCTTATTGTTTCAGACATTTTGAATGCGTTCTTAATAAACACTTCAGTGGGCTTTGTTTTTTACTGACTTTCTATGTATATCTGTATATTGGCGGTGATGGAGTGGTCTGGTTTTATTGAGAGTGTGAGAGGTAGTGGATTTGAATCAGATAAGTACAGTAACGTGCTTAGTACTGTATGAGAACTGTTTTGTAGATATAGTTTTTTTTTTTAATTTACAGATGATATATCTTTGATTGGTCGGGTTGTTAACATCTCAAGATATAATGAAAATTTTTTGAGTAAGTGACATAAAAAGTTAGGAGGGAGAAAGATACAAATTAATGGGTATCGTTCTTTTATCCCTATCTGATAATATTTTTTTAGATGACTGTTTTTAACCACTAAAAAATATTTTGGTTTTGGTTTGAATGAACAGACAATCAGGTACATCAGACAAAAGGACTACGATTCTCTTAATTTTAGTAGACTATTCAAATTATTATATGAGGTATTTCTTATGGTAAGCGTGACGGTATTGGGTTTGATTCACACTCGACGAAACCATTTTTTTCAGTTGCTTGCTTTGGTAACAATTGAAAATGCGTCGTAGATTCTACTAGACATGTAAATTGGGCTGAAAGTTGAGAATGGAGAGTTTCCTCCACCTACCCTGCTATAAGCGGGATATAGCCGGAAAAAAGAAAAAAAAACCCTTAACACTTTAACTTGGTTTGATTTCAGCTTTCCCAATTAGCTTTAAAAAAAATTATCCGCATGAAAAGTATCAAGGGGCGGTTTTAGAACTCAATAGACGTGTAGCTGTACGAATTCACTTTTTAACGCTTACAGAAAAGATGGTAATATATCAAAGACATTTAAAACTTCAACTCTATGCACTTAAAAATAGGATTTAAATTTGAAAAAAGAGAACTGTAAAGGTAAATCTAATTTGATTTGTAGAGTCGTGCGGAACATGGTCTTTTCTGACAGCCAACTTTTCAGTTAATTAGTGTGATTTGGGATTTTCCAGAGTACATGATGCTGTACTTGGTATCTACGAGCAGCCTTTTGGGGTGAAAACTCAACAAAATTTAAAGGTTTTCATGATATTTTCATCTATTTTTTTTAGCTTCATGCTGTATCCCGTATATGGTAATGTAGGCAAAGGTAACTCAGGGTTAAGACATTTAGTATTGAGTGTTGTTTTCCTCGAGGAATATTTGTTAATTAAAAAAGTTTTTGCGATTTGGTTAAACGGCGGTGTCAGGGTACGTCACCCAACAGGCAGGAAAAAGAGAATGGAATTTTATAATACCAGGTGCTCTCAGCGTGCCCTGGTAATATAGGAATACTTCTTCTCTATTTATGTGTACGTGCATTATTTTTTAAAAGCTTTTTTTACCATAATAATTTTAAAAAGCTGCAACAGAATATCAGTTTTATATAATTAAAAAATATAATATATACTTTAGAATTTTTTGGAATTTCCTTATAGCTGGAATTTCAAAAAAATGGAAAAAACAATAATAAAAATGTTTTAAAAAGCACAGTGAACTCAATGAGTTGGAGCTGTGGAATATTAAAAATAAGGAAGGAATGGGGCGAAGTTCAGAAACGGTATTTTGTAAGAGTTTTACAGATATTACAGACACTGGAAGAGACATAACATTTATTTTTCATTTATAATTCTTAAAAACATACAAAAAACTTAATATAACTTAATATAGTCTCAAACTAGCACTTCTTGGAAACCTACCGCCACTAAGCCATAAGCCATTTTAATTAGCTAACTATAAGTCAAAATACTTATATACCTACGCTTGCTACAACTTATTTATGTTCTTAACATTTCTGGGACAAATTACTGATAAAAAAAATATTTAAAATGCTTTGAATTATCATTTGGCAGACAGAAAGATTAATAAATATAATTTTCAGTTTCGGGCTTTAAAAAAGTGTAAATGCCTTTAGCATTTCTTTCTATGTGTTCCGCCCAAATTCGAGATTTTGAAAGTAGAATGGCGAAACTAACGCCATCCTATTCTACCCGAGCGATAAAATCATTGCCCCGAGTAGAAATCGAACCCACAGCCATCACTACACGCTGTCCTCGTGCTGTTTTCTTCTTTTGAGTACCTACATGCTATTTCTAACCCTTTCAGTCACCCAACCTCCTTGTACCCTAACAAACTTATAAGGAGAGTAGTTAAAAATTTTCTTTTTTAAAGTGTTCCACAAACTGAAAACCCTCTAATGGAGGGAGCCATTAAGCATTCATCGATTCTTAATTTATCTTACTTTTAGATTTTTCTTCTTTCAAATCGCAAAGTTAAACGCGAACACTTTTTCCTTAGATCCCTTTATTAAGTGCCGTAAATCTTAAATTTATTGTTTTATCGCTAATTTGGGCGGTTTAATCTTATTGAATTATAATTATTGAATTCTTAATGTAGGAAAATTTGTAGGCCGTCGTGGATTGGCGGCGCAATGTATGTATAACTGTAAACACAATGATTGGGGTTTTCGATTCCCACTCAATGAGATGAATTTTTTAAGTTTTTAATTTTTATTTTTATTCTAATTGGATTTAAATGCATTGAATTACTCTAAATTAAATCCAATTTATTTTTTTTCGCTTTTTTTCATGTCTACATGTTTTATATACGTACATATTAATTCATTATTTAAAACATCGTATATTTTTAACTATAAATTATATATGAAACCTTTTTTCATAAGATATTACAAATGACAGGTACAAAAAAATTGACAGTGCTAAAATAAATTGTTAAATATACATATTTATTAAAAAAATTACAAATAAATATAGTAATGGAAACATATGGCTACCCCTACCCATATCCACAACAAGAGGAATATCCTGAACATTGTAAGTTATTTGGTTATATTAACTGTTTATTGGACATATTATTAGTTTTTAATGTCACGCTATATCCGCATATAACGGAGTAGGGAGCCAACCTTGTGTTAAGACACTCTCTTTCTCTCTTATCGTCCAATTTTCGAAACATTAACTCAATAATGTGTTTTTCTATGAAACCAGAGCAAGGAAATGAAATTATACAATATTTCATTTCCCTGAGTGGGAATCGTCCCGTTTATAATCGCATGCTTGTGCCCCAACACCATAATAGCCTCATTTAAGTAGTTAATATACTGAAAGTCAGCTTCACACTGTATCCCGCACACAGCAGGGTAGGCAGAGGGAACCTAGTGTTAAAACACTCCGTTCCCCACTCTAATACTGAAACTCATATGAAATATTTAAACATTTTACAGTGACTCATGCTCATCCCGATCATGGTGACGGAATTGAATACTATGGAATGACACCAGTAAACGATAAAAGAGGCAAGCGGTAAGTTAAGTGTTTTTTACAAAAAATATGAAAAATATAATTATAAAAAATAATAACATTATATAGAACTACCATTCAGAATTATAGTACGTGTTAATTAACATTAATATAGAGCTTTGGTGTTATCAAACTTGGCCCATTACGGTGGGAAGTTGAAACGGTCAGCTCTATTTGAGTATGTGTTTATTGTTGGATGCCAGCGGTCTGCCACTATATTTCCCACATATGATTTATTTATATCATAATATTTTTTTTAATTGGTAGTGTGGAATAATAATTTAAATTTCTAAATAAATTAGAGAAAAGAAAAAGAGAAATAATTAATTTAACAATATAAATAAAAAAAAAAACTTATAGTAGAGGTAAAGAAAGCTAGAGGCCATCGTAGAGCAGTGAGTCAGATAGTCTGACTGTAACCACGATGGTTGTGGGTTTGATTCCTACTCAGGAGAATTAATTATGTCTATTCCCCCTTTCTGATAATAGGAAACGTAACATATTAACACTAGCTTCCATTGCCTACCTTGTTATACGGCAAAAATCGAGAAAATGAAAAAAAAAGAAACATGATATTTAACTTTTTTTTTATTTATTCATAGATCGAGTCGATCAAAGTCCCGCCGAAATAAGCAAGAGAGCAAAAGATCTATATCGAGAAGTATATCAGAGTCCCGTTCCCGCACCCGCAGTGATTCCCGTTCATCACACTCGGCGACCAGATCGGTCAGGAGTCAATCAGCTACCGGAAGTAAAAGAGAAAGCCTGAAAGAACCTGGGCTTTTGGATGCGTTTAGAGTGCTTTATTTGAAACGTTAGTTACTTATTTATTGTATTTATATTGTTGTTCTCGCGGTGGTTGTAGATTCGATTCTTCTCTGAAGTCGCTGCTGGTAGAGTAGGGCGTCAGGTATTTTTGTCTAATAAAAAAATATTGTAAAGTGCACGAAAACACCATAAATGACCAATAAATTTCTTAGCGTACTCTGCTACTATGTAGAAATATTAAATATACGTGTCGTATATGGTTTGCTACAAACAAGCGATGAAACAAGAAAATTATTTATTTGCAATTATTCATATTTAACATCATTTCAGAAGCTAATTTCACGAATAAACCAAAATCTCGATTGAAAAATCAAATCCAAATCTCGATAGAAAAATCAAATCTTGATAGAAAAATCAAATCCACAATAATCAGACACCGGTATTTTTATGTAATGCTAGACAAAGTTAACTTCGCCCTATATCATATAAGCTTCACAATATATCTAGCGTGCAGGAGGGTCAAGGTAGACAGAGGGAAACACTCCGTTCCCCATATTCGAGACATTGCGTGTTGATTGGCGAAACTCAACGCCGTGCTTTATCTTGCTACCGGAGCGAACAGTGACGCCGCATAATTATGTATACTTATCACTTACCAAATTATACATAATAAAAAAATAACTGTTTCAAAGCGATTAATTCAATCAATGTTTTAATATAATATGCAGATTAATTAATATAATTAATAGCGGGATTTAAACTTATTTCAATTTTAAATTATTAACAATATGTTCATTGTGATTTTAATTTATAACAATAAACTCGCGGACAATGGATAGCGAATTTCGTGAATTACTATTGTCTATATATAAAATATTGAAAAAAAAAATATATTGGGGCTCAGTTGTAGCGATAATACAGTGTTTGACTGTAAACGGGATAGTTGTAGGTTCTATTTTTTTAGCTTCACGCTTTATTCCTCGCGGATTGGAACGGAAGTGTCTAATGCGAACAGAATGCTTTAGTATTTTAGGTTTTTCAGGTTCCCTCTGTCTATACTGTGCACGATACAGTGTCAAGCTTTATCCCTAGAGCCAGGGGGAATGAAGCGGCCACCACTATGGAATAAAATACGGCGTTGAATTCCGCCAATTGTCACGCGATGTCTCATAATCAGGTGGAAATCGACAAATGGAGTGATTAGACACTGCGCTCTCTTTGTTTATATCGTTAAATGAGAGACGTACATAAAAATATAGCTAATAAATTTTATTACTGTAATATTATAAAATGTGAATTTTATTGCTTCTTATCTATATAGCTGAATTTTATGATGATGCTATCTTTAAAGCTCAGGTCGACGATTTGTACAGTGTTTTGAAGAAAGGTTGTTTACCTAAACATTTTAATGATATATATTTTTTATATTATTAAATTATTTATTATCATTGAAGCTTGAGAGAGCTTGGATGGAACTAATTAGACATTACTTAGACCTTTTTATTCTTTTTGTGAAATACATATTTGATTGCGTGTAGACTATAGTATGTGGAGATTATCTTTTACTAGCGGCCCGCTCGCGGCTTCACCCGCGTGAACTATGTTATTGTTAATTTCTGTCTCCATGACTATAAAATCGAAAGTCCTAGTGACGTCTATGCAAAATTTGAGACTCCTAGCATTTGTAGTAAAGAAGTTTCATACAAACTCTCAACCCCAAAAACAACCCCTTAGAAGTCGAATATTGCAAATTCCCGTCTTAGCGAGCACCTACCTCCTATAAGTAACTTCTATGCAAAATTTGAGATTCCTAGCACTTGTAGTTTCTGAGATTTCGTGATGAGTGAGTGACCTTTCGATTTTATAAATATAGATTATCTTACTTAAGTTTTAAATGCTAACATAATATATGAACATAATAAATTTCAGCCAGCAAACACAAAAAGAACACAACGAAGTATTTAGCGACAAAGAAAAAGCAGGACCGCATACAAGAAGTACTGAAGAGTGACGGCCTCGGATCCAAGAAATGGTTGTTCTATCCAAGACACCAAACTATGTCTACAACGAAAACTGATAATAATTGTGATAGAAGGGTCAAAATCGATGGAGATTTCTTTAGAAAATATAAGAAAAATAAGCGAGTGGACAATGATGCTCCTATAGCAAAATTACAAAGATGGGAACTAATTTTGTATAAGAAGTTAGGGTTTATACAGGCTGTATAGCAGTAATATAGGCTATATAGTGGTTTTATATATATGATCCGTAAATTGATTATAGTCTGTATACAGCCTAAAATATTTTATACAGGCTATGTGGGATTATATTGTTTTTAAGCTGCTTTTGATTAAAAATATCATTTAGTGTATATTCCATTGACGTCATTTTGTTTGTTAATTTATTGAATATTGATATTAAAGAAGTTTATTTTGTTGAACTAGTTTTTTTAATTGCTTATCTCTATGTGGATTGATTTATAATATCATTGTCGATCGAATTGCATTGCATAGGTAGGTAGTGCTGACACTCTCCTGTTAAAACACTTCCGTTCTCCACTTATTGCTGAATTCTGGACGTCATACGTGTTGAGTGGCGCACGCTTAGGCCTCTGCGCCATGACAGGGCTCAGTTTTTTTTATGGCAAAAGACAAGGCAATCGAGTGTACGGGTCGTCTGATGTAAAGTGATCACCGCCACCCACGACCCCGTGTAACACCAGAGGAGCTACAGGTGCCGACTTTTAAGATAGAGAAAGATGCAACAAAGAACAGTCCATACAATATCAAACGTACGGCCTATACAGGGCCAATAGACATTTTGGTGTGAAGTACTGCTTCGCTCTGCTGATGATCCCTAGTTCCTCGGAAGCCAACTTGGTCTTGCTTTCCAGATGATCGTGATTAAAACTTGTTGGCACCTAAATAATGAGCAAGGCCGCCACCGTGGCAGCGTCAAAGTGTCTTACTTTCATTTGATTGCCACGCAAGGAAATGTTTAATAGAAAATGAAATAATTTAATCACAATGGACGAGGCAAAACAGGTAGTCGCGTAGGTGTCTCTCTCTCATTAGAGATGAAGTTTGAAGCTAGAAAGCAGTACAGTTTTATATGGGTTATGTGCCTGACCCTTGGTTTATAAGAAATAGACAAATAAAACAGAAAGATTGCAGAATACTAGGGTTACATTAATTTTCTACACTTCAGCTCATGGTCTCTACCAATGCGGGTAAGCGATAAATTTAAACATTAACTTGCTTGGTGTAATGGTCCATAGAGCACTGGAAGTTTTAAATTAGTACCGAATTGTGGGGATATCGTGTGGAAAATTGACGCGTGGGAAAAACTTATGTTGTTCAAGCAAAAGTTATCTCATTATTCCGTGTTTGAAGAGAGTTAGAACACTCGTTTTTTTTAATATTTTTTTATCTTCACGCTGATAATGTTCAGGTTATCAGAGAGAAAGGGCCAACCGCAGTGTTTTTTCTTTTGCGTATTGTTTTAAACAAAAATCAATTTTGATTAACATAATCGATATAAAAAAGAAAGTAATACGAAATGTTTATTATTGGTTCAATAATAAACATTTTGTACATCTTTGGACTTACTATTGACCAGCGAAAAATTTAAATATTTGTTTGTGTCATCATCAGTTCCTTTTTGTTGAGTGTATCCGTTTACTTAATATAGCTTTGTATGGTGTGATGGTAACCACGTACCATGAATGCAGTTGCGGAACTCAACCCTGCGCTTTGCCTTGTTACCAGAGTAAGGAAATGTAAATATTAAATATTTCATTTCCCCGATTGGGAATCGAACCCATAGTCTACGTCTCGTCTACAGCCACATGCCTGTGCTACTGCACCACGACGGATGGCGATTTGTTTATTACGTTTCTTTTGTTAATCACGCAAAGTTATTGTAAGCACGGAAATATTGCTATATTTGGATTTTTTTTAAAAACCAGTAAAAATCAAGGATTTTTTGCTAGTAGGTATTGAATAAGAGATATGATATTAATGTGCTCACAAAATTTTCGTTTATTAGATATCAATGTACAGTAGACAAAAAAAATTATATGCAAAAATATTTAAGCCATACTTTTAGAAATTATACACATTACGAGACATTCCACTTACAATATTGTTTAAGACTCATCCTAAAATATATTTGGGATGTTATTTCAAGTAACATATGCCAGTCGTAGTGCAGGGGTATAAGCGTACGACTGTAACGCGACAGGTTGTGGGCCCGATTCCCACTCGAGGAAATATATTATTAAATTTTTCCAGAATTCGGATTTCCAGAAAATGGGGAACTTGGAAGTGGGAAGTGAGGAGTTTCTCTCTGCTTATGTGCGAGATGTAGTAGTTATGTTTTTGGAAAGAAAAAAATAATAAATTATTTTACAATTTTTTCTTTTGACTCTACAATTTCAAACGCTCAGGCAGTTTTATGTCATGTACACGTACATGCTTTGCTGTTATAGCACGTTTAATTCACAATTTATGTTTGAAACTTCGTGCACTTCGCGATACTAAAACTCATATACATATAATATGCTACTTTACATTTATTAACTTTGGCTATTATTAAATATTTTATTATTCAGATGAAAAAAATATGCATAATGTTACGAGTTTTCGTCATGTCACTGGTGTTTTGGGTTATTTGCGTTTTGCTATGTGAGAAGATATTTTGTTTAACAATTGTCTTGACAGCTGGATATACTGACAGATGGAGAACAAAGTGATATAAGAATTCTTTTTCTTCTTTTGAGCTATTAGTTGAAAAACCAATATTAGACAAATAATAATTACGTTTTATTGAGAAAAAAATATATGAGTTATGTTTCCTGTTTTTTTTGAAGAGCATAGGTGCTCCCCCACACTACCAAGAAATCTACATGAATGCCAAATTTTAGCTTTCTACTCCGTGTAGTTTCAATTGTAACTACACGGAGTTGTCTGTTACTCACTCATTATAGAGAAAACGTAGTTTTTTTTAAGATCAAGTTTTTTCATTTTTGCTCTCGTACACTGTAAAGTGCGGCGCTAAGATCAGCCACTCTCTGCCACTCGAAATGCAGTTTTAACACTAGATTCCTTCAAATAAAAAAACTATAAGCCCGGTTCAAATTTTAAGTACTATTTTTTTCTTTTATTCTAGATACATTTTGTTATATACAGCTCGTAATCAGCGTAAAGTAAAATTTCATCGCACGTAGACATTCCGTCTCGTCGACTACTTCTTTCGTTATAATTTTAATTCTGCCCTCACGTACCTCGCGGCTCGCCCATGGGAGCGGGAGTCTGGTGCGGTTTTTAGAATTATGCGATTTTTATGTTAAAACTGCCATAATTTTTGTTTTATTGATGATTTTATTGGTGGTTGGTATAGATATTGTATACCTATTTAATACTACTTAGAATTCGAAAGTAGAGAACGGAGTGACTCAACACTAGGTTCCGACGTTCCTTCTGCCTAACCTGCTGTGAGCGCCATACAGCGTAAAGCTATAGATAAATAAATAACTACAACAGGAATAACGTGTTAAAATTCTTTTAAAAAATCATTGAATCTGAATTTGATCTCGTATATTATTTTTAGCCTTTTTTTAAGCGATCGTCCGTCAAGTAGGTATTTTTTACTAGTTGCACGTCTGTATAGTAGGATAGTCAGAGAGAACTTGGTGTTAAGTCACTCCATTTTCCGCTTAACAGGCTCAGTTTTGATATGAAATAATGGCAAAAAAATATGAATCAAGAGAGAACCTCGGTTGAAGCCCGAGAACAAAGTATTGATGATACTGGAGGAAGGTCACGTAAAATGTATGAGGACCACCCTTAATGTAGATTGATGACAGTGGATGAGGCAAGCCAGGTATTTAGAGCAAAGGTTTATTTACTGTTCGCTAGAGATAAATAAAGCTTGAAGCTAAAAAATAACACAAAAAAGTATGTGATATGTAAAAATTGTAAAAATAATACAATTATTAATATCATACAGAACATATCTCAAAAATATCCATTCTTACTTCACATTTTACCTTTTTTTTTTCATTTATATTTGCGTTGAACTCCTGCTTCACTTGGGTTTTTAAGTAATTGCTTGCATTTGATTTGGGTGAGAAATTGAAAGTACTTTAACAAACTTAACCCCACCGAAGAAAATTGTAAAGAAGGGGACCGTTTACAATTTGAACGACGCGAATTTCGCCATGCGTAAAAAGTAACAGCGAAATCATTATTTGAAGAATTCATTACTTTTAATGATGGGCTTTTGTCATTATGGAATTATTGGATTTTAAAAGAGTTAGTTAGCATTTTCTCTGATCTGATTATACTTAATAACTATTATTATTCGTAAAATAAATTAAAGGACAAAAATCTTTTTTAGAAAAAGCTTTTTTTAAACGCTCTAAGAAGGAGAAAATAATATTTTTCTTTTAAATTTTAACTACCAACTTATGACCTCACTATACACAATTTATATAATCATAAAAGCTTGTCGCGTTAATCAATATTTAATTAAATTGAAACTTTCAAAATTTAAATTTAGCAGGTTTTACTAAATTACGCGTTGGAAATTTATATTTCCATTTCTTCGCTCTGGTGTCGAGGCAAAGGCTGGCGTTGACTTGACTCACTCAACACGCAATGCCTCTAGAATTCGGCAGAAAGTGGGAAACGGAGTATTTCAACACTAGGTTCCCTCTGCCTACCCTGCTGTATACGGGATAAAGCGTGAAGCTGATTTTTTTTTATATTATGTGCAGGATACAGCGTCCATTTTTCGCCGAAATTTCGAGACAGTACGTGTCGCGTGGCAAAACACAACACCGCACCTTATCTTGTTACCAGAGCTAGGTAAAAGAAAACATTAAATATTACCACGAGTGGGAATCAAACCTACAAGCATCGAATCCACAAGACTCCCGACTTTCCGCCCAATATTTAGCGCCTTTTCGGATCACAAACCTTCAATCAGCTTAATGTCATCAAAAATCCAAACCAAACTAATACGTTACGGCTTAATCCCAAATTGCAAATAAAAACATTAGGCGATTCCACTTGATCAGTTTACAACCCCTTCCTCTAATATGTTAAGTTAAATGACGCTGGCAATCGTTAAAAAGGACCCCACGGATCGAGTTAATGTCCCCTGGCTTAAATCGGGTATTCGATTTAATAGGAAGATGTTTAATTTAATTATATTGATTAAATATAATATGATAGAGGCCTTTCGTTACTAGGTGGGAAGATGGAAACGAAAATATGAAATATTTGATTACCCATATCAAATGGGAATCGAACCCACATCCGTCGCGTTACAGTGAGTCCCTTGTGCTGCTAAGCCACGATGCCCTCGATTTGAATATAAACTTAAATGTAATAAAATGTCTTAACAAGAATGACTTAACTAATAAAGGTTCGATAGATCCTACATGCGAATTTAATAAACAATTTTAACTAACAATCTGTCGAAAAATGATATTTTTTTACAGCATTTCTTATTATTTGCTTGAATAGGGGGCCACCTTGAGTTACAATTTTATACTCTCTATATTAATAAAATAAGATTATTGACCAAATATAACAGAAATTTTGGGGTTCATAAGCACTTGAATTATTTCACATGCAGAATGAAATGCTCTTAAGGGGTTGAGGGTGTACAAACAGTGTTACGGTAGCTCTTTATTAATATTGATTATAATATTAATTTATAATAAGTCCTGGCTCTGGTATATGATGCGGAGCTGGATCAAAACTCTACGTGAGGTAAATAATGAAGTACTAATACTAGGTTTCCTCTACCTATACTGCTGATTGCATGAGATATGATAAGTTTGGCCAAACTTATCATATGGGTGTCTTCAATTCCCACTGGATAAATAAATTAGTTTTATTTTTTAGCTTCAGAGGGAACCTATTGCTAGGACACTCCTCACCCCACTTGCTGATTTATCAAAACAATGCGTAGCGCACTCGAAAGGAATATGTAAATGAAAATAATTATTTACTTCAAATGGAAGCCGACTCTTAATAATAAAATCTTTTCTATTCAATTGTCTCAACAAGTCTCTTATATGTCTTCCTTAATATTACAAAACGCTCATACATCCTAAAACCTCATACTAAACTAAAAACTTAAGCACCAATAATAACCTAACAAACGCTATTAGTAGCACAATTTGTAACGAAAGTACCGCATTGGTATAAATCTTTAACGGTTCAATTTTGCCGCACCGAGATATCGACATAATACTCAAACATGCCTCAAGGCGACTATTAAGAGTACAACGTACATAACATTTGAAATAGTTCCCCCTTACAGCATGCAGAAGTTTCTCATCGCCCTCTGCATCCGAATTACCTTAGGGAATATGTTTAAGGCGTCCATGTTGGTTGGTGCTTGGTTTTTTTTCTACTAGATGTTCTTTAATAGTTAAAAAAAAAGTAAAAAATATATATAAATTTTGATAGCTTAAATAGTAATATAGGCTACATTAGCACTATTTCCCTCTAATATCCTTTTTATATCAAGAACAAGCATATAGTGCCGTCGCACGCTAGTTCTGGGTTTAATTACCAATCTCAGGAATAAGTTATTTTCATTTCCTCGCTCTGCTAACGAGACAAAACGCGGCGTTTAAATCCGCCACTCAACACGCAGTATCTCGAAAATTAGAATTCTTTCTACCTGCGGAATACAGAGTAAAATCGAAAAAGAAAAACAATATCAACAATTTATATAATAGCTGAATATTTTAAAGTTAAATACCTTATTTTAAGCATTTAAACGCTACCAATATTAACAAGTTAATTGCAAAGACCGTAGATTATTATAACGGAGCGCGCACACATTTATCATCTCCTACTAACACACAATATTCGGGATCACAACAATTTCGTATAATTTATCGTCGTCATTCCCCGCCGGAGGCGATGGGGGACTAATGGAACAGAAACGGTTGGTTATTTTAAAATTTTGTATTAGAATGTCTATATGAAATTAAGATATATATAATTTAGTAATATATATTATATCACTCTGTTAACGATAAACGCGGCAAATGCGGCAGTTCTGGATTCAATTCTACTTTTGGTAGTAAGCTTTTTGCAGAAAATAGAGTGTATTAACTTAATTGGGTTATCTTGCTAAAAAGATAGAAATAAAAAAAAAATAGAATAATTTTATACTGACATATAAAATTTATGATATCTTGCAAATTCCTAACTATATGTAATCAAAATATTTAAAGCTCCGTCAATCAGCAAAAGTGGTAAGATCGTCAATAAAAAAGGCGGATGGTATTTTACGTCTGATATATTTGCGTATGTACGAGTACGTCACCGGTCACTTCAACATTTCGTATAAACGAACATCTAGTGCTATTGATGGGATCAATCTATCGCAGATCTGAAAACCCCGAGTCAGGATATAAAATAACTTAATACGTATTTGATTTTTTTGTGAATTTGCCTAAGATAAATGTAGATGATTCACTCAGAAAGCTGTTGTTATTGTTATTACTTTTGTTGCTTCATATCCATAATGATGTCGTATAGAAGTCAGATCAGTAATTGGTTCGATTCCCACTCGAGGAAATAAAATATTTAATATTTTCATTTCATCGTTCTGGTATCGAGGGAAAACGCAGTGTTGGGTTCCTTGAATCAACCTTCAGAATTTGGCGGAAAGTGGGTAAAGGAAGTGTCTTAATGGAAACTTAACGCTAGAGCCCAGGTTCCCTGTACGGTCATCTTAACACTACTTTGTCTACTCTACTTAATATGGGGTATGTCACGAAGTTAAAAAAACAAAACGAATCGAAATGAATTCTATAATATTGACTCCTTTATAATATTCTTTTTTACTTTAAAATCGAGAAACATTTGTCATCTCATAGTTTCAAGCTTAATTCCCCTATAATCCTAGCAAATGAATTGAACAACATAATTCCTTTCGAAACAAATCGATCACCAAATCGACATTTGTTTGCCGATTTGTTAAAGAAAAGAGGCTGTATTAACACTAGGTTCCCAGGTTCCCTCTGTCTAATTTGCTATGTATAGGGTACAGCTAAAAATAACTTTAATTTATATACAGCTCAGCTGATGTTTTTATATCCACATTCCTTTTTATGATGTACGTGATGACTGAACGACAAGTAATTTTATTATACTTTTTTAACCCATACCTTGGTGACGTGAGGGTCTGCCAGACAACATATATTTTTTTAGTTTATGTGGTCTTTACTAATAAAGCTGTTAATTGTACTTTTTTTAATCATGAATGTATTTTTAAACGAAACGAAAAAAAAGTATATGCATTACCCCTTAAATAAATATACCTGAAAAAAAAATTGTTAAAATAAATATAACTTTATTAGGTTAACTGTATTAAAATTTTAAATACGCTTATGTATTTCTAATTCTAATCAAACATTAATTAAATTAATCCAAACAAGAATACCATTTCATTTTCAAGCAATGCTAATTCATTCATTAAGTTCATCTAAAATGTATATTTGGAGATGAAATTGTTATCCCCAACATGAAAACAAGTACAAAACGCAATGTAGACGTTGCATACCCAGAGTACAATTCCCAGGGGTCTAAGGGGTTCCAAAAATAGGGTACATTCCCTCCCTTTTGAGCGAAAAGCATGATTTCTATCCCCAAAACTTAAGGATTGATTCTGCTTGAACGAAATTGTTGTAACTTTGAACACTTTGCACTGACAATGGAATAAGTAATTTAATTGACGACGCGTTCGATCTACAGTAATAGCGGGTGGAATTAAAAATTCAGTAGACGTGTTTCTTTTTAAGATTCCCTTCCCGTTTCATCTTGTTAAGTTTGGATTGCAAAAAACCTCGGCTCTTTTGCTTTAAGATTGACGAGGGAGTGCTTAAATACTTGCTGTACGATTTCTGAGTACTGATTGGAAAGTAAGAGATTTTCTTTAGCATAGATAAATTTAAAAGATTGTTTGTATTTTATATATTAATTATTATTATATCGTTTTCATAGGATGGTGGGTGATGGTATTAAAATTTATACAAGAAAATATTTATACTCATAATATGTGTAACTTTAGCAAGTATTAACTGTATAACTGGTCTGCTGATTAGACCAATAATCCTAATCCTTTCCAGTTATTTATTATTTAGCATGTAAAAAAAAATTTACGTCATTTTATAATGATATACAATGTTGAGCCATAATTCAACCATTTTATTATACAAGGGGTGAATGAGTAAAACAAACTTATTGATCCCTAAGGATTTTTTGCGTCACGCAACGTTTTACTACGGTGCTTGATGGGTCATAAAAGACCCTTGCATGAGTCATTTATGATTTGGAAAGTTCGCATATGGCGCTTTGAATTTGTCACTAGTTTGATATTTTATGTTGATTTCTGGGTGTAATGTATGGAAAATTTATAGTAGCCACGTATATTTAGGTTAATAAAACTGACACTATTAAATAACTTAGAAAAACCTGTTTTTTAACATTTATATATCATTGAGATATTTAAGCCTACTCAAGGAATCAAACCCATAACTACAGTGTGTATAATTATAATTGTGTGGTTTTGGCAATTGTGCAATAATCTTAAATAATTTTAATAGTATATCAATTATTATATTATTTTTGATCCATAATACTGATTTTATTTTAAATGAAAATCCCCAAGCACCAGTAATCTACAAGGATAGCTTGAAATAAACTAACTTGTACAACTCACAAGCAGTCAACCAGTTTGCAACTATCACTATGATTAACGACTGTTGTATCGCCTTCGGTCCTACAGACCCAAATCCACTTTAGATTTGTTTACTCAAGTTTCAAGTAAAACAGTGTACATTTAAATGACATTAGGATAATAGATCAAGCCTTATAAGCTTTAGAATATTGAATTATTGCATTATTATTGTTTAGAGTTGTTATGATTATAAAGGATTGGAATAATTTAGCTTTTCTTGATATTAAATATTTTATACTTTAAAATTTGTTTTATTCTGTTTTTTAAAAATCGATCAAGTAGCCATTACATATTTTTTTTAGTAGATTAGAACATACTGAAATTAACAATTGAAATAGCTATTACAAGAAATAATATCAATTACAACAGTGCATATATTTCAGTGGTTGCCAACATATGTACCTCTGATTTATTAACATAATAAACATATGAAACAAAATAAAATCTCAATCCTAACCAAATCCAAACATACCAAATCAATCATAAGAACATGAACAATTGCCCAAACCACAAAAACCAACAAAAACTGACATGCTACATACAAATTTAGGCCGAAACGTCTCGTTAATCACAAACTCGCTCAGTAAGCTATAGGCTGATACTGGGTTAAAAATCACTCTACATAAATCTGCGGGTTATCTGCCTAAATGACCCCCGGTGCCGTTTGCGGGTGAAACGGCGTTTGTACGTATATTGTATATATTTAATGTTTTATTGTTAACCATTGGTGCTATTTGTCAACTAATGTTTTGCGGTACGGTCTAAATCACTCAAACTGATAAATTGGGATTAGAGGTGAATTTTTCATAGTAAAAGTCGAGATAGCTGATTTGAATACGGTTTGGCGTAATATTTCATATTGTATTGTTGATAAAAAAAGGTAAATTTGTTTTAACTGAACAGAATTAAGCGTAATAAACATAATAACATCATGTAATGTTAAATATAAATTAATTATCATTTCATTAACATAATATTAGCATTTTTAAAATTATAAACTCCAATTAAATTTTTTAGTATATAATTCACAAAGTGCTTCCCTATTCTACGTTATATTCGAGTTCTAGCAAATTAATTTAAAATCACAATGCCTGTAGCTGAATCGTTTCCACTTAAATCTATTAAAGGACAATTTGTATGGAGCGCTTTAAAGTATAATTAAATTTACCCAACGCCCAAAATTATCATATTTAGAGGAATAGAAGGTGAAATTATTTTATTATTTTTGAGGTCGTGGCACAATGGAGTAGTGTCTGACTGTAAACGGGATGGCCGTAGATTCAGTCCCAAGTCCGAAAATATGTATATAAATTTTCATTTACCTCGCTTTAGAAGACAAAATTGAATTCCGCTACTCAACACTCATATCTTGAAAATGGGACGATGCGTGGAGAATGGATTGTCTTAACACTGCACGAGGGATAGAGTGCGGAAATAAAAGAAAAAATATAGTTTTTATATCAACATTACAGAATTAGAAATTTTCTGTCTCAACTGCACTCAAGATTTTTTTTACATTAGAACAATAATTAAGCAAAAATAAAGTAATACAATACACAATGGCGAATGACCCAAACACTGCATTAATGAAATTGCGGTTAAAAAAAATCAAAACTAATTAATTACAGCGTTTAACCGCTCAATCTGCAAACACCCTAAGATCTATTAACAGCTGCACAATCTCCGCAAATGAATCTCCTTTTTCTTAGCAACTGTGAAGAGTTGGCTTTTATTTCCGTTTCGAAAATCTTGTTTCAATAGCTCGAGTTGGTCTCATGATGTTAGGTTTTGTCCGACTGTGTTTTGATTTCGTAATAATATATGAATGAATCGTCTTGGTTCCTTGGGAGGAATACAAAATCGTGTTTTAAAATTCTTCTTGTGACGTCTGTAGAAGGAATTAAATGTATGGATGTTGTTATGTAGGTAGGTGTGTATAAATGAACGAGGCAGTCTTGGACCGGCGGTACTGTGTATGACTGAAAATCCACCGATTTGAATTTGACTCGCGCTGAAAACAATGATGCGATGTTCTGTTCTTTGTCAAATCATTTCATGTTTTAATTTTTTCAAATAAATAGTCACTTTAAGTAATAAATGCCGGTATTAGAACTAAATCCTAAAAGGACAACCTACAAAACAACAGTGATATGTAGTAAAAGATATAGATTTAAAAAAAAAAATTCTACCAATAAAGAATTGATCCCAGAACCAAACAGTGCTGAAATTTAATTGACAAGTAAGACTTAAGTGATCTATTTCTATTTATTTCATAAATTTCCTTTGTTATAGAGTTATTAAGTCCGTGTGTCCAATCGCTATCACCTCTGGGACTATAACTTCGAGGTCTGCTTTATGAACTGTCATACTGTAGAATGTATCTTGTATTAGAACAACTAGGGATTATTTAATAGGCACCTTAATAATAGGTTGAGTCATGGAGCCATGAAGACATTTGCAGATTTTCTATTATTATGTATTTTATTAATTTTATATGATATGAAGACGAAGGTTTTGAGTTCGATTTCCACTCGGGGCCAAAGCTAGACAAAGCTTCGCGTTTCTTCACTTAATATGGAATGTCTCAAAATTGGGTGGAATGTGGCAAATGGAGGGAAACACTGAGTTCTCATTTGATACAGAAAGGGGGTCAAAGTTCTAAAAAGTTTAAAACTAAACTTAGTAGTAAATTCAATAATTCCTTCTTCAGTACAAAATTGAAATAATACAGTAATAAACACATTACCAACAATGCCTATACTTGCAGTATACATTAAGTCGTGACTGTTAAAACAATCAGACATCCTTGCATTATTGAACTGTCCATTCTCCCTTGAGCCCTCTCTAGTTGTCAATTTACTCGTGCCACCCCAAATCTGCATAGCTGGGGGAGGGAAACGGGAGGCAAACACTGTCTGGTTTATTTTTTTTCTGCATATAGCGGGGTAGGCAGAAAGAACCTAGTGCTAAAACATTCTATTCTCTATTTTTCATTGAATTTCATGTTGACTGGTGAAATTCAATGCCGCGCTTTGCTAGAGCGAAGCAATTAAATTATTAAATAACACATTTCCTCCAGTGGGAATTGAACTCACAACCTGTCGTGCTTACAGTTGCACGCTTTTCATGAAATAGAAAAATAATTCATACAATATCATTATTATAAATTTATTAAAACTAACTGTTTTACTTGATGTTGGACAGACTCCCGAGAGGGAGTTTAGTACTCACTATAAATTTTATACCCCGGCGTTGCTTTAATTGATTAATTGAAACGTTGCAACGTTCTGCGTAGGCTGAAATACTGGAATTCAGATTTTCACTTTGAATTTTTGTTTTTTGTTAAGTGGTTTACGCGACGCTTTTAATATCTCGATCTCGTCTGCCATTTTGCAGTCTGGGGTGGATTGGGCGGAAATGGATAACGCGTTTCGCTTTATACTATTTTCATGTAAAATATTCTTTATTTTCACTTTGACTCTGTTCCTCAATTACCGCCAGATTTTCGAGATATTGCATGTTGAGTGACGGAATTAAACGCCGCACTTTACCTCACCAGAGGGACGTAATGAAAATATCAAATATTTCATTTCCTCGAGTGGGGATTGAACCTGTCGCTTTTACAGTTGCGCTTGTGCCCGTGTGCCACGACTGGACTCAAAACTATATTCATAAGTATATTATCAAATTTTTAATGTTTTAATGACACTATATGTATATTATACATTATACGAGTGTGTATAGTACACGTGTAAAATTAATTTACTAAAGTAAAAACAATATGTTGATATCATAATAAAATTTGGAAGCTTCGTTACTTAATTGATGATAGGTTCGAATGAAGAGTGACTAGCGTTTTAAATATTGCTTTTATCTTCTCACATATCTTGAATATGACTTCACGATATCTTATAGCTTATATAAAAATAATGTTAAGTTCCTTCGTTCCCTTCGTACCACAACTAGTAACCTTTTGTAATTTTTTTAAGACAATTACTGACGACAAACACTATTGTAGAGTCACGGCTAAGTCTATTTCTTAAATAAATATTTTTTTAAATGCTACATTCATTATTTTTTACATTATGTGGAAATTATAGAACTCTAGTAAATCATTGCGTGTATAGAAAAATAAAATATTTCTAGCAAACAAATTAAATATTCGTACCATTTAATAAGTCGTCCTGCTTTTTTCCTCAGAGCTATGGCAGAGAGAGCTGGATGTTCTTGATGACACACCGTTCTTCGATTTCCGTGCAAATTCATGACAATGCGGGAATTGAACCCACAACCATCGACTTCGCTATGATATAATTAATAAAATCTTAATTCTTAACACCATTATATTATATCACAGCTTGCGCCAAATCAACACCGAAAGACGATAACTCAGTGTTCCGAAAGATTAACGGAGTGAAATGTAGTGAGAGAATTAATGAACTTGCCTCAGCGTCAATTGATTGAATCTGAAGATAGTCGAAACATGTTGGCAGAAATTCTTAAGTCAAATCTTAAGATTTATTTTTTTCTCGTTTTATTTTTATTGTACTAGTTAGGCGTCTATATATTTTGATTTTAAATGTAGTTTGTTGTAAATATATTAAGTTATATACTACTGGGCAAAAGTGATAAAAATAACTCATTCCGAAGTGGGAATTGAACTGACAACGGTTGCGTTTACAGGCAGACGCTGTGCCGCGGCGCTATGGATATTTCCCGCTATTTCTTTTCTTTCTTTAAAAAAAACATTTCCATGAAAATTAATTTCATTTCTTCAAACAGAAACATTCTCAAAGAAATAAGTCATCTTAAACAAAGAAAGTTTGAAAGAGCTTAAAGCTCATTCAGTAAATATTGTGACAAACCACTATTTACTGTCGAAGTACCCTTATTTATTTATTCGTTTCTTACTAAATAAGTAAGGGCCGACGGATGAGTTTATTTATTTAAAATTAAATTTCGTTCTACTCGTATATAAAGTACTAGCGATTTAATCTGTCTTTGCTTTTAGTAAAATATAAGTTTCATTTTTACCTTACTGTCGCCACAACGGGACAGCGTAACATACGCATATCTATTACTAAAACTCCGCTGTCCGTCAGTATGTATGCCACCAGGCTAAATCTCATGAACCGCGGGCGTTGGATAGTGGAATTTTTTTTTAGATACTGTATTTCTGTAGCCGCTACTTGTGATTTCACTGCCGTTTTTATAGATATTGATACTGAACTCCTTTTATGCGAGTCCGACTCGCACTTGGCCGATTTTATTTATTCTATCGATCCACATGCAATGATTTTAATGTATAATTAATGAATTAATATTTTTTATTTCAAGCGTAAAGCTACAATAGCAAGTGTAAGCAAGTAAGCAAGTAAATATGCAAGATAATTAATTTTGTTATATAAAAAATAAGAAAAACGTTCACTATGACAATACAAAAGAATATTTACATAATAGATATAACAATTTCGATTTAATTCTTAAGCACTATTCCAATAATATTTCAACTGAGTTGGAACTCTAACAATTTTCAAACAAAATTTTTAACATAAATCAAAGCTCGGATCGTGACCAGAAACACTTGTTATAATACGATAAAACTGTTCCATTTTAGATTCTGTTACAATTCAAAATATATATTATGTAGACATTAATTTGTCTTTGTTGTGGTGGAAAGTAGGGAACGGAAATGTTTTAATGGGAACAGATTTTCTTAACATTAGATTCCTAGGTTACCTCTGCCTACCTTAAGATATCCCATATCTTAAAATTTGAATTAGAAAGGTGAGATCCGTAGTGTCCTAACACTATATTACCGTATGCGTACCCTCCCATGGGAGAAAAAGACAGGCTGCTTTTTACATAATTTAATTTGAACACGTTTGATTATAACATACCCAAAAAATATTTTACCAGTAAAAAGACTGTAAAATTACGAAATCCCCCACTATATTTTCAATTCACATCGTTATTAGGCAAAAGGTCAATTTCGTTAGCAATTTTTGCAACAAACTCACTAGACAGACTTAAAAGGAAACCAGAAACGGCGTCACGTGACGGCACATAACGGAGGAAATTACCAATGGCTCCAGGAGACTTGGCGGGGATCGCCAACATTTTTGTGAAAATATTTTAATTTTGTATATTATTATAAAAATATCTATTTAATATATTTTTTATTAAGCTTCACGCTGTATGCCACATTTAGTACGGTTGACAGAGGGAACCTAGTGTTAAGAACCACGATAGCCTAATACTTAACAATTTCTTTAATAATCATAAAACTTGGAATATTTTCTCATCAAGAAGCTTGAACTGCCTTAGGCTACAAGTACAAGCTTAGAATAAAAAATAATTTGATTTTAATTAAAATTGAATACCTAAAGGTATTTAATGTTTTTTGTATTTAAAGTAAGGTCACATTGAATAGACAAAGTGATCACATCGCTATTATTTCCGTTTTTTAGTTGACCGGACCTAATGTTTAAACACTAATCCGTATTCCGTTTAGATTTCCGTCCAATTCCACCTTAAGTTGTGTAACTTAACGCTGCGCATAAATAACTTAAATAAACAACCGTTTAAATATTTAAATTCCAAATATTAAGAAAGGTTGACAGCACCTGTACCAATCGAAAATTAATAACGTCGCGCGCCCGTTGTTTATTGGTCGGGCTAATCGGATGAATCGCGAGCGGCTTTTGTCGGATAACGACGAGAGAAGTGTTTCATATTGTGTACTCATTTAATTATTGTTAATATAAAGAAACAATTGTTGGTTTGTTATTTACATTGTATTTACATACCATATGTATTACGCGATGTTATGATAGAAAACAAAGAAAGGAGTGTCTTAACACTATTTTATGAAAAACAACGAGAAATTAAAAAAAAAATTAAAAGTACCTTGCTATTCCTTCACTATCTTGCTAAAAATGTATAGCATGTTTTAATAACCAGGCACTTCATTATCTAACTCACGCTCATTGTAGTAATATTAGATTTTTATTATTCATAATGACAGAATTACCTTTAGATTTTAACCTTTCATTAGGGGAATTAATTATTTTCATTTCCTCGTTCTAGTATCAAGACAAAACGCGGCGTTATGTTCCGCATTCAATGGGAACAGAACTTCTTAACATTAGATTCCCTCTGCCTACATACATTATATAACACTTCACTAATCGAGGCCAGTCTTGATGCTGGGATCAAGGGAGTAACTGTAAACAAGACAGGTGGTGGGTTCGATTTTCTCAGAGTTCCTCTGCCTCATGGCAGGGTGCCATGAGCGGGATACACCGTAAAACTAAAAAAACATAAATTTAATAATAATAATAATAATAATAAATAACACTTTATTGCACTTTTACAATTGGAATATACATTTGATTTACACAGTATATATAAGATCAATGTGCAATGGCGGCCTTATCGCTAAGAGCGATCTCTTACAGGCAACCGACAATACAGGATATATAAAACACAAATGCAGAACGGTGCAAAAAGTACAGTATTACTTAAAATATCTTTTACAAACATATACCTAAATAAACTTACATAAATAGATTAATACATACATACACACATATATATATATATATACATACATAGATACATATATACATACATACACAAATATTCATACATAAACTAAGTGTTATAAAATCAGTTTATAGACTGTTCCAGGTAGTATTGTTTAAGACGACGTTTAAATATTGAAACCGTCCGAGATTTTCTAATATTCACCGGCAGCTCATTCCAGAGATTTACTGTCTTGACAGTAAAGGAGTCGCCATAGCATTTTGATCGGGACATAGGTACTTCAAGGAGATTGTCAGTGCGGGAACGGAGACATTGGACATGAAGGGAATTCGACCCCATGAACTTAAACCGTTCTTTAAGGTACGGAGGAGTAATAGGATGATAAAGGATGGTATAAAGGAGAGTGAGGGAATGTAGATTACGCCTGTGTTTTATTGAGAGCCATTTCAGTTGAGCACGAAACTGTGACACATGGTCGTACTTTCTAATTCCAAATATAAATCTTATAATAGTATTTTGCAAACGCTCGAGCTCATTAAGCAGTTGCTGAGACAAATCCAGATAGCAAGAATCGGCGTAATCTAGAAATGGGAAGGAGAAGAGTGTGGGCTAAGGATATTTTGGTTTTCAATGGTAAGAGGTTCTTCCATCTTCTTAGTCCCCCTAAGGCGGAGAAAATCCTACGACTAAGCTCAGAAACGCGGGGTGACCAGGAAAAAGTGCTATCCATTCTCATCCCCAAGTTCACAACACTCTCACTAGGCTCCAAACATATATCATCAAGCGAAACTGATGGTAAAGGTACATGCAATTTAAACAGTTGCTTAGCGTTTCCAAAAATACATAATTGGGATTTATTTGGGTTTAAAGAAAACCCAAATGATTTACACCAGATACTTATTAACTGAAGGTCAGAGTTAATTTTAGCAACCGCACTAGAAATTTCACTCGTGGCTACGGTCGTATAAATTTGTAAGTCATCAGCGTAAAGATGATAAGAAGACGATATATGTAGAGTGAGAGTGTTAATGAAAATGGAAAAAAGGAGGGGAGACAGCACACCACCCTGAGGCACGCCAGCGCTAATATGGCTTAGTGAGGATTGTCTACCATCCAGTATGACACTCTGTCTGCGGCCGCGAAGGTATGAAAAAAACCATTCAGTAGCTGTTGAGGAAAAATTTATAGACTTTAATATGGCTAGCACTATATCAAAGTCAATAGAATTGAAGGCATTTGAAAAGTCTAGCAGAACAAGTAGAGAGAAATTTATTAATAGTACAAACATTTTAGCTTCAAGCTGTAAAGGGAATCTAGTGTTATATCATTACATCTTTCACATACTGTCCTAATATGCGAGCCATTACGTGTTGAGTTTCGAAACTTAACGCTTTTTCTTCTTACCGAAGCAACACAACAAATCATTTCCTGAAATGAGAATAGAACCCACGACCATCACGTTAACAGTCATACATATTTTGAACTAAGCATCATTAGTAAAGTTAATGTGAAATTTTCATAATATTTACCCCGATCGCGCCAGGTTTATTCTACAAGTGGCGCTAACAACACATTCGACAAGAGATACCGTGTACCGTGTACCACTCGATACCTATTCAATTATCAAATTGTCGATTGCATGATATGCAGTCTATTTTGTGTGTTAGAACGGCATTTTCTAATTGGTGGCATTGTTTTGAAAATGATTTTATGTGTGGTAAAATTATTTGTTAGTATTGTTTTTCTTTTAATTGTAAAATAGAGAAGGAAAAACACAATTTCATACATTTTTGAATAGGTATAGATGTGATTGGGAGGGAGAAACAAGAATAAGATAATCTGGTCTACATTTCCCCCCTTCATTAAAATAACCTGTCCCAGCTACATCTGTTCCACTGAGTTTAACACTGTGCACTCAATACACAATACCTCCATAATTTATGTTGAATTTCATTTCTGTTGTAGAACAGATGTATAATCATTTTCCCGAGTAAAGATCGTTTAAACTAACAATCATCACACTTAAATGTATTCAAAAATTTTTATTCAAAATATGTATCCTTACAGGCTTCATTTTTGAAACATTAAATAACTTACCACTGAACCACTATAGCCACTGCCTCAGACCTGAGAAGAAAGAAAGAAAAATTTATAAAGTCATAAAACTACTACAAAATGAAGAAAGAAGCAACGTTATTTTTCTACATTGATAACAAAATTTAGTTTTTAGTTCCTACAAACAAATGCACCATACGTTGAACTATGAAATGAATTTCTCAAGTGGCTATAAAATTGCGAATCATTTGCTGCCGCATCAGACATGTTAGTCTATAAGTGAATGGAGGCGTGGTATTGCCAATTTCTTTATTTCCCACCATCTGACGCTTTCATAGAAACAGAAAACTTGTTTGAGATTGTTAACATTTTATTGTTTTAATATTGAAATAGTTATGAAAGTATGTAGTATAGAATTTGTTTTTTTTAAGGTTCCATAATTAAATAACAAAAAAGTAATTAAATATTAAAATTTTAATTTTATTTAAAAAATATAAATCTAGGCTAACACTTTAATCAAACAATTACAAAATTGAACCCACTATCCCTATTCTTATATACGAAACGTATTGGTAACATAATTTACATACTAAAAAAGGGTCCAAGTGGCTATAAAACGTCGTAGTTTATAAAGTGTGTAGATGCATGGAATTGGCAATTTCTTTCATTGAGGCCACCTGACGCCCGCATACGCCGCCATGCCGCCTTGTTTCCTCTACACTAGCATTCAATTCGTCGAAACTAATAAGACCTTTAGATTTAACTGGTTTGGAAATATTTAAAAAAATATATTTTATATGTAAAAATAAAATTATTTGCAACATAATTAAAATATTATTCTCCTAAGTGAAGATCATATCTAGTTTCGAGACTAAAGACGAAGTTTCATGCTTTACATTTTGAACATCAAAGAACTTACAACATTAAATATAAATTATACAAAAGAAAACCAGTAAATCTATATATATAAAATCGAAAGGTCACTCACTCATCACGAAATCTCAGAAACTACATGTGCTAGGAATCTGAAATTTTGCATAGGAGTTACTTATAGGACGTAGGTGCTCGCTAAGACGGGAATTTGCAATATTCGACTTCTAAGGGGTTGTTTTTGGGGTCGAAAGTTTGTATGAAACTTCGTTACTACAAATGCTAGGAGTCTCAAATTTTGCATAAAGTCACTAGGACGTAGTCATGGAGACAGAAATTAATAATAACATAGTTCACGCGGGTGAAACCGCGAGCGGGCCGCTAGTACAATATATTTATACATTTCACCCACGTATTAGCCCTTGTCTAAGTCTAATAAAACCTCATCAAGACAACTTGGAGGGATGAACTAGTTTTTTAATAAAAGTAAGAGAGGGCGACTCTAACAAAACAACTTGAGATGTTGAAATTAAGCAAAAACGAAATTAAAAGTCGACCGGCGGACTTCTTAGCGGATACACTAATGAACAAACTTTTATTAGTCACTCCGAGAGGTCACTTTCATTGGGCCATAAAACCAGGGTGGTTTGTACAATATATTCGTTGATTTAAAGACTTTTAAGGACCAGAGTATTTTTTTTTATTTCTTACCTCTGGCAAGACAAAGTGAGGCGTTAAGCTCCGTATGCAATGTCTCGAATTCAGGTGCAAAGTAGTATCTGTTTGTCCAACCTTCTATGCGGGAAAAATGTTAAAAAATGGGTACAATAAATCTCATTAGGTTTTTTCAAATAATTATTTTCTGATATTAATTTTACGAGTAAATACTGCTTTATATTGATTGGTTTTAAAAGTATATGGAAAAATTTTCAATAAGCATATTGCACATCTATATTTTATTTTTATTAAATATTTTTACTTAAATAAAGAATTTAAAAATTTTATTTCTATAATTTTTTCTCACCTTTCCAATGGCCTAAAAATAAGGGCGAAACTTGTTCTATATTCGATGAAAATAATTTTTCGTCTTCGCCTTTGTTGAAAATTATATTGCTTTGAAATAAAAAATTACAATTCCCACGCCCCAAAAAACTCATTTTCGAAAAATTGTGTAGTATTAATGGCAATTAAAAACAACATTACACTTGTCTAAGTTAAAGAGATTTACAGTTCCCTCAAAAATGTTTATATGTCGAACTCCATTTTTTTTTCAATTCAATTCCACCTCACCATCTCATATTGAGACATTGAGTGTTGTGCAGCGGAACTTAACGCTGCTCTTTATCATACAGAGGGAAAGTAAAAATAATTCTCTCGAGTGGAGATCGCTCTTATGCTAGTTGCACTGCGCCAGGATAGCCTAATTTGTTATATGATTATTTGGTTTTTTATTAGCTTCACACTATATTCCACACATAGCAAGTAACGTGGGAATCTAGTATATAACACTGTTTCCATCAAGACAGTTCCCCACTTTTAAGCCCGCCGAAAGCTCAAGGCCTAGCGTGTTGAGCGGCAGAGCTCAAACCAGAGCGAGGAAATTATAGTATGAAATATTTCGTACCCCCCGAGTAGGAATTGAACCCACTATCATTGTGGTTACAGTCGAACGCCTTTATGTCCTAGCGCCACGACGGCTTTTATATTTGTTTTCGTTTTATATTTTTTTAATTTTCTATATAAAATACCAACAACCTATTTAAGGCTTTAATACACAAAACTGAACTATAACAGTATTCATAAAAAGTTATTATGTACTTAAAGATCAAGCTAGACCTCTATAGCAAAATACTAAAGGACTATTAATATTTTAATTTAATCTTTTGTATAATTTTTTCTTTTATAATCAAAAAGAACATAATAAAAGATTATTCTTCTCCCCGTTACTTTGAAAAGTAACAAATAACGGAATTCAACGCCACCAAGTGATGTAAAATATAGGTCGCGTGGAAAATTTAACAGGCTCAACTACTGGTGCTTGTTATATAAGTAATTCAAATGTCCTTCTTGTTTTCTATTGGCAAGAAAGGTAGAAAATTTCTAACATTCTTCGTACTCATTACAAAAGTTTTCTCAAGAATGTAGAACACTGCCAGGGGACGAAATCTTGAGTTTAATTGTTTTGTTTTTAGTTAGTTGTATTGTCTTTTCATTTTGATATACTTCCACCTATATCTATTCCTTTTTTATGAGAAATGAGAATAAAGATATAGTTAGAAAATTGTTATTAACAAAATATTAATAGGCCATTAGAGCTCAGTCGTAGCACAGGGGCACATGCATGCCGGTTACAAGGACTGTAAGCGTTGTGGGTTCGATTCCCATTCAATTAATGAAATATTTAATATTTTCGTTTCCTCGATCTAGTAACAAAGCAAAGCGCGGCGTTAAGTTCCGTCACTCAATACCCAATGCAACAGAGCTGGACCTCCACGTCCTAAACTCGGGCAATATACCAACTTTCGAAACTTACAGAGGAGGGAGGTGTTACGAGAGCTGTGTGGATGTGACCTTAATAAGTCACACCCTGCTTGGCAGAGCGGAGAACTGGAGAGTGGACCGAAGTCTGGTAACATCCGACCACAACGCAATAACGTTTGCGCTGCGCTTGGAAAGGGCACTGGAACCCCTGAAGCCTATCACCACACGCAGGTACAATACCAAGAAAGCAAAGTGGTCGGACTTCGTAACTGCCTTCAAGGCCGCACTAGCCGAACACAACATAGCCAAAGATAACGTACACAGAGTTTCGAGCCCGGAGGAACTGGAGAAGATGTTATCGATCTACACATCCATAGTCCACAGCTCATGCAAAGGAACAATACCCAAAGTTAGAGACCGGAAAGGTGATCCAAAGCCGCCATGGTGGTCAACCACCCTAGACAAATTACAATCTGACGTGCTTAGGAGAAACGCCGAATCCGGAACGCTGCGCCCCGACGAAGAGAGTTCACTATCGATGAGTACATGCAGGCAAGGGACACATACCATCAGAAAGCAATAGAGGCAGCCACCCAGAGCTGGAAGGAGTTCTGCACTTCTCAAGACCGTGAGAGCGTTTGGGACAGCATCTACAGAGTTATAAGGAAGACGTCCAAAAGACAAGACGATATGTTGCTAAGGAACATAGCTGGCGAAACACCGTCACCAGATAAGTCGGCGGAGCTCCTGGCAAAGACGTTCTACCCTGACGACCAAGTAGATGGCGAAACTGAACTGCACAAGCGAGTCAGAGAGGCCACTGAAGGAAGAACTCCCGCGGAGATTGAAGACCTGTCGGAGGACGACCCCCCCTTCACGGACGCGGAATTGGAGATGGTTCTCTCGAGCCAGAACCCAAAGAAAGCGCCGGGACCGGACGGCCTGACCTCCGACATATGCAGCATGGCGATCAACTGTGACAGAGAGGTATTCTTGGCGATAGCTAACAAGTGTCTATCACTGTCATACTTCCCCAAGCAGTGGAAAATCGCCCACGTCTGCATCCTTCGTAAACCTGCAAAGGACGACTACACCAACCCAAAGTCGTACCGTCCCATAGGGCTACTACCGATCCTCGGGAAGACGGTCGAGAAACTTTTAGTGGGAAGACTGCAGTGGCACCTTTTACCAACGCTTCATCCCAGCCAATATGGGTTCACGCCGCAAAGGGGAACCGAGGACGCACTCTATGATCTAACACAACACATAAAAACAGAAACTAAACAGAAAAAAAGACAATACTCCTTGTATCCCTGGACATAGAGGGCGCTTTCGACAATGCTTGGTGGCCGTCCCTTAAGAGCCAATTGGTGCGGAAACGATGCCCAAAAAACCTCTACTCCCTGGTGGCCTCGTACCTGGAAGATCGAAGAGTCATCATCAACTACGCCAGAGCAACCAGCGAAAAGGGTACCACGAAGGGTTGTGTCCAAGGATCCATCGGCGGACCAACCTTCTGGAACCTCATCTTGGACTCACTCCTGCACAAAATGGCGTCCAGAGGGATATACTGTCAGGCCTTTGCTGACGATGTGGTCCTCGCTTTCTCCAGCCATAGTACTAGTGAGTTACAAGCCCAAGCCGAGACCACCCTAGCCGAAGTGCAGGACTGGGGAAGGCTAAATAAACTGAGCTTCGCCGCGCATAAGACCCACGCGATGGTAATTACCAAGAAGCACAAGTTTGAAGCCCCCGAAGTATACATGTCCGGCACCCGACTGAGTATGGTCTCGGAAATAAAACTCCTAGGACTCGTAATAGACTCCAAGCTGACTTTCAACGCGCGCGCATCTGCAATATGCAAGAAAGCTGCAGACATTTACAAACGACTAGCGTGCGCGGCGAGGGTAACGTGGGGTCTTAATGGCGAGATAGTGAGAACCATATACGTGGCGGTGATAGAGCCAATCGTCCTCTACGCAGCAAGCGCGTGGTCTTCGGCAGCCGAGAAGCTGATGATAAGGAAACAACTAGACTCGCTGCAAAGAGGATTTGCCCAAAAAATATGCAAGGCGTACAGGACGGTGTCTCTGACATCGGCA